>JAOBAT010111779.1:0-14445 GCA_026413305.1 Hydrozoanthus tunicans
GACCTTTGTGTTTCTTTTCCGGAGTTCCAACTCGGGCGTGTTGCATTTGATGGCACCAATTGATACATTTTCAAATTGTATTATTTTCTCTTCTTAGAAGATTTTTTATGATTTGGAGGTAGATCTTCTTTTTTGATGTATGAGAACTCATAACGACAACCATCTATTTTAGAAACACCTGTCTTACAATAATTCAAATCTTCACAAACCATTTTTACTATTCCAGGATTAATTCCTAAATGTTGATTTACGGCATATATACTAGTGAAGAATGTTACTTCTTCTGAGTCAAGATTAATGGCTTTGACAGCCTTCTTTTTCTCATGATTTTTAGCGACGAAAAAATAGTCTCTATTCTTGGCTGACTTCTTACAATTTTCTTGTTGAGTCATAAGTTGCAAATTTGATATTCGATTATCATTCCTTATGTCATTGACATGATCAATTATTTTTCCATCAGGAATGATGCCGTAAAAGCATTCCCATACGAAACGATGAACATAGTATGACTTATAAGATTTAGATGCATGTTTTCTAACTGTGCATCTTGCATAACCATTATGAATAACATTTCCTATAATAGGAACTTTTTTAACAATATTGATTATTTCTCCATCTTCATTCGAAGCATATGAATTATAAATTTCATGAACAAAATAAACTTTTTGATTAATTAACATTCGCATCACGCGTACTATTAATAAGTAACATCGCTTTAATAGATTTTTTCATCATCTAAGGCTTAAAGCCATGACTCGTATCATGTATTATGATTAAGAATCATGATGAAATTAATATGCCCAATTATTATGATATGAAGAAAGACGATTTAGAAAAATTAACTAAGGATCAATTAATTGATCTACTTTTGAAGGAAACAATTCCTAAGACTAACAAAGCACCATTAATCAAACAAACTGACCAAGCTTTGAAAAATCATACTAGATCTTATGAGATCAATATTGTTGATAACAAAAATCCATTGGTTCAATTGAATGAAACTCGAAAAACTATGACATCGAAATTACTATCTATCTTAGAATCAATCAAAGGATTAAAATTCTCAGAAACTTTGAAAATATCCTTCGAAAAGATATTGAATAAGGAGAAAGTACGAAAAACAGTCTATGTTAGCACTAGAGCTAAAACAATAATGAATGAAGAAGAAATCAATTATGCTTTGTCAACTCCAGAAGAAAGATTATTGCAAAAGATTTCTATTTGGATAAGTGAAGGATCAGGATGGACAATTCAAAAAGTAATGAAGCATTATCTTAACATTGTAAAACATCAGCCTCTTAGGGGATCATCATATATCAAGCTCCCTATTGAGCTAAGAAGTCCTATGAAAGGATTAATAAATCTTCAAAATAACGACAATGAATGTTTTCGTTGGTGTCATATGCGATTTCTAAATCCACAAGAAAAAGATCTGTTGAGAATTAAGAAATCCGATAGAGCATATGCTACTCAACTTGATTATTCTGGAATCGAATTTCCTGTTACTATCAAAGATATTAATGAAATAGAATATCAGAATGAAATTTCAATTTCTGTTTTTGGTTATGAAAATAGACAAAAATTCCCAATTTACGTTAGCAAGAAAGACTATGAAGAACATATGGATCTTTTGCTAATAACTGAAAACCAGAAGAGTCACTACGTTTTGATCAAAGATTTTAACAGATTCATGAGAAACCAAACATCTCACAATGAAAGAAAGCATTTTTGTAGATATTGTCTGCAATGCTTTTCTAGTGAACGAATATTGGAAAACCATGTTGAAAATTGTATGATCTTGAATGGAAAACAAGCAATTAGGATGCCTGAAATTGGAAATAACATACTTCGCTTCAAGAATCATCACAAACAAATGCCTGTTCCATTCGTCATATATGCTGATTTTGAAAGCATTTTACCAAAAGTATCAAGTTGTGATATGAGAGATGATAAATCTTATACGCAAGAATATCAGAAACATATTGATTGTGGTTTTGCTTACAAAATTGTTTGTTGTTATGACGACAAATTTAGTCGACCTATTAAACTATATCGAGGAGAAAAATCTGTCTATAAATTTCTAGAAAAGATGTTAGAAGAAGTAGAATATTGTAAGGAAACTATAAAGAATTATTTTAACGAACCTCTACAAATGACAGAGGAAAATGACAAAGAATTTCGAGAAGCAACGAAGTGTCATATTTGTGATAAAAGTTACAATGAATCTGACATACGTGTGAGAGATCATTGTCATATTACAGGAAAATTCCGTGGCTCTGCTCATGAAAATTGTAATTTACAACTAAGAATCAAACCTGATGAAATTAGCATTCCAGTAATTTTTCACAATCTTAGAGGATATGATTCACATTTCATTATCCAAGAAATTGGTGAGATCATCAAAAAGCATCAATACATCGACAAGAATGGTAATGAGAAAGAAATGAGAATAAATGTTATACCAAACAACATGGAAAAATACATGACTATCATGTTAGGAAGACATCTCAAATTCATTGATAGTTTTCAATTCATGAGTTCTAGTTTAGAAAAATTAGTAACTTACCAAAAGAGCTTCTAAAATATACTTCTCAAATGTTTCAGAATGAGAAACTTGATTTGATGAGTAAGAAAGGTGTTTATCCTTACGATTACATGGACTGTTTTGAAAAGTTTGACAATACAGAATTACCGAGTAAGGGCGGAAGCATTTTACTCCATCATAAATAGTAAAGACGTAAGTGATGAGGATTATGAACATGCTAAAGAAGTATGGAAAACATTCACTTTGAAAAACATGGGAGAGTATCATGATCTATATTTGAAGAGTGACATCTTATTGCTAGCTGACGTTTTCGAAAACTTCAGAAAAACTTGTTTAGAATATTACAAATTAGATCCAGCTCATTATTTTACATCTCCAGGATTAAGCTGGGATGCTATGTTGAAGATGACTAACATCAAACTAGAATTGATGACTGATGTTGATATGTTCCAATTTATCGAAAAAAGGTATGAGAGGTGGTGTTAGCTATATTGCTAACCGTCATGGAGAGGCTAATAATAAATATATGAAATCTCATGATGAAAGTAAACCATCAAAATATATCATGTATCTCGATGCTAATAATCTATATGGATGGACTTTCCTACAGGAAAGTTTCGTTGGTTGAAACAAAGAGAAATAGACAAACTTGACTTAGCTAAGTACAAGGAAGATAGCAAACGAGGATTGATCTTATAAGTTGACTTAGAATATCCAAAAGAGTTACACGATCTTCATAATGATTATCCATTAGGACCTGAGAAGATAAAAATAACAAAAGACATGCATTCTAATTATTGTCGAAAAATAATTGAAAAATTCGAATTAACGTGTGGTGAAGTTGAAAAATTAGTACCTACTCTAAACAACAAAGAGAAATATGTCTTACATTACCGAAATCTACGATCATATCTAGATCTTGGTTTGAAAGTCAAAAAAGTTCATCGCGTATTGAAACTTAATCAGTCTCCTTGGTTAAAATCATACATCGATTTCAATACTGAGAAGAGGAAAAATGCTAAGAATGCTTTCGAAAAAGACTTCTTCAAACTCATGAATAATTCAGTATTTGGGAAAACAATGGAAAATCTGAGGAAACGCATCGACGTTCGACTAGTAACAGACAAAGATAAATTAATAGAATTAACCAGCAAACCGACATTCATAACAAGTCAAATCATTAATGAAGATCTAGTGGCTGTCCATAAGATAAAAGAAACGTTAACATTAGACAGACCTTCATACGTAGGAATGTGTATTCTAGACCTTAGTAAAACGTTAATGTATGACTTTCATTACAATTTTATTAAAAACAAATATGGAAATAAAGCTAAATTATTATTCACAGATACCGATAGTCTTTGTTATGAAGTAAGAGCTGAAGACGTTTATCAAGACTTTTGGCTTGACAAAGATCAATTCGATAATAGCGATTACTCAAAAGATACTCCTTTTTAAGATGACCAAAATAAGAAAGTCATTGGAAAATTCAAAGATGAAGCTGCTGGAATTCCAATAACTGAATTCGTTGATTTGCGTTCTAAAATGTATTCTTATACAAAAGAAGATCAAGAAAATCACAAAACAGCAAAAGGAATCAAGAAAGCTGTTATTAAGAATGACATATATCATAATGATTACAAAATGTATTACTAGGAAGTAATCAATTACAACATAAGATGAAAGTTATTAGAAGTGAAAATCATCAACTAGGAAGTTATGAAATAAATAAAGTATCACTTTCCTGTTTTGACGACAAGCGATACTTACACCAAAATGGTATTACTAGTTACGCTAATGGTCATCATAAAACATAAGCATTCGTTTAATAAATCGTACGATTTCTTACAATTGTCAATAATGTAAATAATAATTCTAATTTATTATACAATTTCTAATAATCGTTAATAATATTTCATAAAATATTAGTAATATGAAATGGTTATATTACTGATATCTTAACAAACACTCTTGTAGTATAGTAAATGGGTAATTTTGGCGAGTTTCGAAGAAACGTCATTTTTGAACGCAGTGATTTACTATACTACTCATGGTTCGCGCTATGGAGGAAGCAGGTCGAGTTTTCTTATCGCTTTTTTCTTTTGAATTTTGTGTGATAAACAAATTATTGATATCGCTCGATATGCTTTGGCTGACGAAGGGCTAACGCTCGAAACATCAGCTAGCTTTCCCAAACTCTAATCTGTTTATCACACAATGTCATAATTTGCTTTCAAGTTTGTATCTACCCGCCCGCGCATTAAACAGTTTTTTTTCCTTTACAGTCCTGGCAAACTGCAGCATTTTCTAAAGCTCCTTGCAGCAGCTCTGGATCAACAATGTTTAGTTGTTAAGGAGCAAACAACTCGGAACTTTCACCTTCGACTTCGACTTCGCTCGCCGGTTCTTCTTCACAAGCGTGTTTAATAAACTTTGTAGTCCCCGAATCGTTGTCATTTCTTACATTTGAGTTTAGTTTTCTGGTGCTCGCGCTCACTGTTGTTTCTTCTTTTTGTTCGCAACACTTTGTCGCTTTCAGCTAAAGCGGTTTTGTTTTTGACGGTTTGCTATTCCTTTTCTTCGACTTTGATCGCCTTGAAGAAACCCAGGGATTTTTTTTCTCAACTCTAGGGGCCATGCCCAAAAGTATAAGGCTGCAACACAGTTACAACGAAGGAAATGGAAAACTCGATCGGGAAATCTACAATTATTAAAAATTATTACCACTCTTGTCAAGATCGAACGAACACAAAAAAACTAACACGAGCAATTGCAAACGTATTCATGCGTGATTGCGCGAAATCAACGTCACGGGGTGCTGTCAAAAAACTCGGGCGTGATTAGCTTTTCACTTCCGGTGAATATTTTTTACTTAACAATTTGGTTCTTTATTTGAGATATCAAAAAAAAAATTTTCTGCTATTTTAAAGCTTCGCCTCTGATCTATCCATTTGGCTGATAATCTCATTTTGGGCATTTCCCTTGGTTTCAAACTGAACAGTAACCTTGATCTACACGGGCAATTTTTCTTTGTCAAGGCAACTTGCTCGTGAAAGTGGGGCTATAAAGTGCCTATGACATGAAGTATTTCGTTACGTGAGCGGAAACGGACCTCGCTAAATGAAGAATTGCGGTTAAAAATTTTTTTGCACAAACTTTTTAGTGTTCGCGAGATATTAAAGCATTTATTATGTTTAAAACTGATGACGTCGGCTGTTGGACCGGAACATTTTCAATTTTTTTTTAATTTGCTGCCAATCCATAACTTAGCTAAGCACAATTAATCATTAGAAAGTACCGATTTTAAAAGCGTCAGTTGAAATTCAAGGAAATGACGTTTTTCTGCTTCTGCGAAAAGTAAATGATTTTGAAATGCTTTAGTTTAAAAGGGACCTCGGTAACCTTGATCACACTTTTCGGAGACTAGTAATGGTGTTTTTGATAACATCGTCGTTAATAATTTAAAATTTTGACATTGGGTGGAATCATACGATTACAGAAGGAATGAAAAGAGCTTTTTGAGCATTCTCGGAACTTTGGTTGAGTTGTGATAGGTTATCTCAGTACGTACAGTTTAAAACAAAAGTTCCTGCTATCTAAGAGAAAGCGGTTTTCAGTTCGTTACAGTTCCCTGTGTTTTGAAAACAATCCAGAAACAACTAAGCGAACAACAAGCTTAACTATTGAGTAATGAGCTGTGTCGATTCTAGTCCCGGTTACAGCGTTTAGGTTTAGTAAATGAAGAAAGGCGTGATGTTAAAATCTGCTGGTAAGCAGCAGGTGCTCTTAATAAAAGGACATTGAAAAAAATTGTTTTCTCCTCAAAACAAAACTTCTTTAAAGTATTAAGTTAAATATAAATGAGTTAAGGAAATTTGTAAACTTCGATCTTAACATGAACTTACGAGACATTTTGATATTCACTCACAATCACCTGCGATTTAATCTATTCTCGAAACTCTTTTTTTTTTGACAGTGTCCAAGTGTTTTAGACCTAGAGAACGTTAAAAATTCGATTTGGAGCTTTATGACAAACCAAAGTCTGCGATTTTACATAATGTTATGATTGAGTTACGACATTGTAAGATTCGTTCATAATATTACGACAAACGATTTTTTATAATCCATACTTTAATTACGAAAGTATTCGGACGGTTAAATTTTCGGACAACAAAAAATGGTCCGAAATTTTATTTGTCTAAAAAAATTAACTTCTGAACCTTAAGAGTTCGAAAGTTTTCAAATAATAGATATATATTCATAATTGAATTACTGACTTGAGATCGCAAGATTTGGTCTCGGTGATCTGTCGAAAGCTCATGTCTTCAATTCTAGCCTGTAGATGTAAGTAAGGGTTTATTCATGAATATTCTGCAAGCGTTTGATCAAACTCAAGCTTTGATGACACTGGACTGAAGACCGAAGCAATAGTCCATCGTATTTGTTGATGTTTTTAAAACGCAGTTGTGTTTTACTGATAAATTATAAAAATTTATTAAAGTGTGTTTATATTCTGGTCGTTTGTCCGAGATTTGTAGTTAAGAATGTCCGAAGGTTTACACATAGTAAATATACGGACGTATATCATAACTACGGTTTACGGTCCAAATTTTTTCGTAATCAAATTAAGTGGTCGATTTGTGAAAATATAGATCTGTTGTATTAGGGGAACTCAAATAAACTATAATTATTATTTAGAGAGAACCCCTTTTCGAGGTGCTTTTTAGTAGTATAACGGAAAGTCTTGACTGATAAAGAATCCCTCAAACTGAGTCGACTGGAACAAAGTCAGGTAAAGTGTCTTGCCCAAGGACACAACACAGTGATCTGACCGGGGCTCGAACTCGCGACCCTAGAATTATGAATCGAACGTACTTGCCCACTGCGCCGCCGTGCTCTAAAGATATACATACATACATATATACATACAAGAAATATTTTTGTAGACTTGTTGCTCTGTGTGTCCAGCAAGTGCTCATGGGAATGAGAAAACTTGGATAAACCGCAAAAGATATCTGGAATATCTATCATTGACGCGGTTATGTCGTTAGCTAAAATAGCTAGCTTCTGATTGGCTCATGACTTAGCTTTTTGTGCATGTGGTTGTAAATGGCAAAACAGGGATGTTTTTCTCTCCCACTGCAATAAAGATTTTTAAGGCCAGGAAATATTTTGAAACGCTGCATTCTATTACACAACCCCAATAAGTTTCCATTACTCCGTACAAGACTATTGTTTCATATGTTTATAATAAAGCGGCCAGTATGCAGTGCTTTTAAAGTTGAAAATATATTTTTCCAGGACTTGAGCAAAATTAAATGGTAAAAACACGGCTACTGACAACGAAGTATAATCGTAATTGCTGTCCATTGTAAATTTTTCAGTCCTTTACTTAAGATTTTGACTATGTAGATACTTGGTTTTAACTATGACTTTTTCTATGAGATATATTTTCATGCAATATACCCTTAGTTTATTGATTCGTATATATAATTTTGCCGTGAAGCATTCCGCGCTCGTTTTGTTTGAAAAAATATCCCACTCATGCTGTTCAACAAGTTTCCTTTACAATTTTTATAATTGACAAGGTTTCGTTTTTCGTGTAGACAACGAGCAAGTTTTCTTAACAAGTTTTCAGTTGTGCCCGGGCATCATATTTTAATTTTGTCGCAATTTTCATGTTGCTTGTCTACACAAGCGAATTTCAGACTTGATTATTTTTCCTTGACAAGGAAACTATTCCACTTTTCGGGCAATTTTTCTTTGTCGAGGCAACTTGCTCGTGACAGTGGGGCGCTATAAAGTGCCTATGACGTGAAGTATTTCGTTACGTGAGCGGAAAGACCTCGCTAAATGAAGAGTAGCGGTGAAATTTTTTTTGCACAAATTTTTCACTGTTCGAGAGATTTTTAACTGTTTACAACTGACGACGTCAATTTTTTGAAATCTGCTATCAATCCAAAACTTTCGCATGAATCTAAGCCAAACTTAGGCTGGTGATGTATTTTGAGTTATTCTTCAGAATAGTTACTAATTTGTTTTCAAAGGTAAAGGATTTGCAGCAGATTTTAAAAAGATAAAAACTTGCCTATCCAAAAACTGACGTCACGTTGAAAACAATAATATTAGGAGTACCATAACAGATTTTGACACAATTTTTTCACCTCTTTTTCTCTTATGAAGAAGGGTCTATCCGCTGACATAAAAAGCTCATGTCATAGCAACTTTAAACGAAGCAAGAGGAAAGGCAACGCATTACAAAATATATTTTTCAGGTTTTGCGTTAAATAATTACGTAGTCGCTACGTACAATGTCACGTGGGAGTGGGGATGTGCTGAGAAGTGCCAGCAAGATTCCTGGTGCCGCTCGTTTAACTACAAGCACCGCGGTTCAACCGGAAGTCCATTTCACCTGTGCCAGCTTAACAGCGACACGCGCGGAACTCGCGGGAATTTCTATTATTACGCACATGACTTCACGTATTATGAACCCGAGGTAACTTTTAGGTTCATTTTATCAGGGCGAGGGAGCTGGGTAAGAAACTGTTAAAATATCAATTATATTGTGTATCCTCAAAAGTAACCATCTCGCTTTTTAAGGACCCCGACACTTCATAACTTTTTATGATCTTTCCCCTACCAAAATAAAAGAATTCTGGATGCATTTCTTAATCTTACTTTGGGTTCCAAAGGAGGAATTTCTCTGAACAGGATTCTATACTTTATTAAAAAGCTCAAATTTTGATCCTAATAACATGAAAATAAGAACGAAGATTAAGGTGTTGAAGCCTAGGGTTGATCTCAAGCCTCTGAAACTCCTACCTACTAGGAAAAGGCTTTGTTCATGAAGAACACCAAGTCATATTTTTGGTAAAACGTATATGTACAGCTTGAAGAAAGCAAAAGCAAGTATTAGAATAAAACACCAGAGGAAAAGGAGGGAACAAACTTATTCACGTTGTTTCTGAAGAAGATTATGGTGATAATGATGATGATGATGATTACGATAGTGATGGTGATGATGATGATCACAATGACGCGACGATTGGTGATTAAGTTGACGAAATAATGATAATGGTAATGATGGTGATAACGATAACGGTGACGATGACGATGATGATGATGACAATAGTGATGACAATGTAGATGATGGTGATGATGACAAAAGTGATGGTGATGATGATCACAATGACAATGGTAATGGTGATGAAGTATACGATGTTGATGATAATGATGATAAAGAGAACAATGATGATGAGGTTGTTAATGTTGATGGTGACGATGATGATGTCGATGACGGTGATGGTAATGATGATGATGATGATGTCGATGGTGTTGATGGTGACGATGATGATGTCAATGATGGTGATGGTGATAACGATGATGGTGATGATGGTGATGACGACGATGTTGATAATAATGATGGTAATGATTTTGCAGCTCATGATGAACAAGATTAAAATGATGATGACATTAAATTTGAAAAAAACTAAACATAGACTCTAAAACTTAACAGTGGTAGTTACTGAAATGAAGTCAATAAGTTAAGAGACGGTTAGAAAAAACAAGTTGATTTGGTTGAACATGGTATGAACAATGTGCTTTGTGCCGTAAACAGTATGGTTACACTAATGGATTTGTAAGTTTTAACTTAGTCACTTTTTTTTAAAGTTCAAGCCTTCCGCCCTCCCTTAACTTTTAAAAGCGCAAGATTTTTCCTTGGACCCCCTATGAAGGGGGATTAAAAATTTCAAGGCTCCCTTTTTCTTACCCGCTCCCCTCCTCCTAATAAATAATGAACTTGCCAACAACGTTATTGTTCCACAAAAAAGTTGTTTTAAAATAAATAGTTAAGGAATACAAATTGCAGATCTCACTTACTTAAAAGCTGGTATTTGCGGTGATTTTGTGCTTTTGAATTACTAATTGCCTATTCCACTGGTCTGTCTCGTGACCTTAGTTGGGTTTTTAAAAATTACCTGTGTCAGGATTTTTACTTTTTGCAAGTTTTTTTTATCGGAAAAACTGTGAAGGGAAATCATCGGCTGCCAAAAAATTTAAAAATCACAGAAATAATGGACCTTTGTGCGTCATAAATATTGCGTCTCGCGGTTTGTTGTCTACTCAATTTAGAGACAGTGACATAAACAGCAGACTCGGTCTACTTTAATTTCTTGAAAACTTGTACTTTGGTGAGATTTGATTTGATTATCTTGGTAATTCTAATTGTTTTAAGGCAGAGCACATTCCTTTCTTATTTTGCAGTGATAACTAAAACTGTATATAACTCTGTATCTAACTCTGTTTTAGAACCAGTTGTCAGAAGAAGAGCCTAACAACTTTCTTGGTAAGTATCTGCTTAGTGGTCTAATAACATATAATGATTTTATTATTTAATATCTCAACTTCTTTTTGTTTGCTTCAGGTGCGAAGTGCATGATGGAGCAGTACCTGTTGAGTCATTTCAGTTTAGTTTGAGAGAATGACCAAATTACCAAAATAGAATTCAGCTCTTTTGATTTAAAGGGGGGGGTGGTTACAGTTAAATTTGGGAGTATAATGAAAAAAGTTGAGAGGGAGGTTTGAAGAGAAGCATTTAATTTTTGAGGAAAAGCACCAAACTGTCCCTTCTGAACACGAGCTATTGCACCTTTGGTTTAGGGACATTATAGAGCTTAACTATCAAATATCAAATTCAACTTCACTATAAATCCCCAAAATTACCAAATCCATCATTTCCCGATACTCAAATTCCTTTTCATTCGACCTGCGATCGTAATGATTGGATTTTTAAAATGGCGGTAGCAGCAAAAACATCTTTAAGAGTCACCAGAAAGTGGCTTCTCGTGTACATTTTTCGAAACTTTATTGTTGTACTAACATGCAAATTGGTCCTATCATTGATAGGTTTTGCTTAACAGAAACACTGCAGGGATTTAAGAAAGGGGAGCAGATATATAATACGGTTTCGAGTGTTGAATGCCTTTCAACCCAACGCGTTTTACACAAACTCTTTGCGTATGAATAACAGTATTTTGTGGGCCCTAAAGTCGTTGATTAACTGTAAACTTGCAAATATTTTGCAGGTTTTGTCGACGCTCAGTGAAAAATTATTGATAAATTGTATGCTTTTGCTTTTTTTTCGGTAGTGTAAAAATGGGTGTGGAAATCCACCCCCCCCCCCCCCATCCTGTTTCCGCCCCTGCACTGTGAGTTGCCTTTCTGATTTTCTTCGAGGATTTTTTTATTTGCTTGCCTGTTGAAAGCACCATTTTATTAACGTAGTTTTGTTCAAAGACAATAAAACCACGTGAATTCTTTAATCAGTTTTTTGCTTTTACATTAAGCGTTCATGAATTAAGCAGACAGTCGATTCTGCAAGTCTCTACGTCTTAAAAACGACCTAGCATCTGATATTGATTAACAACTTCTTGATCCAAGCCCCAAGATTAAGATGCTAAGAGGAGAGGGAAAGCCACTTAAAATTCTCATTCACTGCACAGTTTTACCCTACTCGTTTTGATAGGTTGCATGGCAAGCGGAACGCCCTGTTTTATGCTCGAAAATGTTCCACTTACCTGGGAAAATGCCCGTGCAGCGTGTAAGAAAGCAGGATCTGATTTGGCTGTGTTGAAGGTGAGTTGAAACAAGTCGAGGCAGAGCTGTGGTTCGAGCTTGCTTTAGTAAGCACTATGGGAGCTTAAGATGCCTATGAAATAAACAAAATTGTGGATAAATTAAACCTTGCTAAATGAGGAATGGTGGTGAAAAGATTTGTCAAAACTTTTTATGGTTCTCGAGATATTAACAACCAAGTGATTTTCAAGTGATGATGTCAAAAGTGTTGCATATCCATAATTTTGGATGAATTTAAGCTTAAATTGGGCTGTTGATGTGTCTTGAGGTAGATATAGATTATCAGCCCAATACTAACTTAATTTCTTCCAGAGGTTATTGATGGTAGCAGATTTGAAAGAATGCGAAACTGCCTGCCCCACTAGCTAGGTCATCAGTTGAAAACATTCAAAGCTAATATCTCGAAAACCGGAAAAGATTTAAACATTTTTTTTTTCAGCGTTATTCCTCATTTAGCAAGGTCAGGGTAACTTTTTTTTTCTTTTACAAAAGAGACTTTAAGTTACGTATTGGGATATCGGGATCGTTGTAACAGCAACCTAAATTAAATGCACTTGTACTAGCGACATAGTACCAAGTCATTGCAGAAACGGTGAATCCGAGCTCCGATATACTCTTCGTATTTTGAGGTTGCTTATATAAGCAAACTTCAGCTATTTGCTTGTTACTTTCGAATAGATAGGAAAAGTTGATTTGGAAGGGAACGGCTTTGTTGGTTCTACCTTTCTATAACAAAATTCCGTCATTCTAAATCTTTTCAAAAAAGGCTTAACTTCTCTAATTGTAGGGTGTCGTCCCAAACATTACCGGCAAATGGATAATGATTTTTAAACCATTAGAACAAAGGTCTTAAAACACCTTTATTGAATATCAGAGTTTCTTTCCCTGACTAATAACAAATTAGCGCAGTTGTTTTAACAAAATCAACCTAATGACCACAGTTGAACGGTTAGCTTGTTCGACTCGTAATCCTAGGATCACAAGCTCGAGCCCCGGTCAGACCAATGTTTTGTGTTCTTGAGCAATTACAAGACACTTTACCCGACTCGTTCCAGTCTACTCAGCTATAAGTGAGTACCAGTTGCTGCTGGGGGCTAAGCTGCGATTGATTATAGTGTCCTGTCCAGGGGGAGTACAGAAACCGATTAAAGCGTCAGCCTATAAAGCCACTGAAGTTCGAGAGAAATGATTTAGCTTTTTTTTTACGACTGTAGACTTCAGACATGATCGAGTTCGTACGAAGTAAATTGCTACACGCCAAGATCAATCCCGGTGGCATTTGGATCGCCTTGTCCGCTGATAGCAAGGGGACATTTACCTGGACAGACGGTGATCCTCTCAATGATCATGATTGGAGATTTGGTCAACCAAACATCAGAAGAAACACTTGTGTTGGAATGGTTGGCATTTGGAATTACCAATGGGACGACAAAAGCTGTACCAAATTAAATCCTTACCTCTGTGAGAAGCATTACTAACAACTTTATCGAGATATGAACAAAGGTTTTAAACCCTATCTAGCCTGGGCTTTTCGGAGGTCTCGTAGCGTGGAGGGGGGTGAGGGGTGGTTCAACCAATTTGTAATTAAAACACGTGACGTCATGATGACACCACAACAATTGATTTTGTTAAGCATTATAGTACTTCATGATTTCTGTCGCTGAAATCAACGTGAGAACTATAAACTCAAGTCATTTCGATGAAAAAAGCACAGAGGGACTTTCTGATAGTTAAAGTTTTATTACGATTATGGTATGACGTAATTTTGACAACGTAAATAAAGGGAGCTGTTTCCCAGTGCAACACAAAAAGCTGCTATATCTCGTTCGTTTTTCAATATTCTTAGTAAACGCACTGCATACAGGATAATAAGGGGCTATTCGCCTTTGTATAGTGAATATATATATTAAAAAAGCGTAATAAAAAAACTTTTTTTCAGTGTTGATAATTTACCCATAATGCACCATTTCTAATATAATCTTCTTAAATAGCAGAAATTTTGCCAAATCAAATTTTGTTTTTCAGTACCTAAGGCTTTAATTAAAATTAAGAGTGTGAAAACATTTTAAAAATCAAAATAACTTAAACTGCAAAAACGGCCATTCATTTCTTGGTTACCATGGTAACAGTATACATCATGGATTACTTAATTGTATGTCAATTTATATCAGTAAAATTTTTGGAAAAGTCACGAGGTTTTATCAGTATTTTCTGAACCATACCTGTAGAAGTTAGGGCCAAAAAACGTTCATCCCGGCCCTTCC
>JAOBAT010111801.1:0-14444 GCA_026413305.1 Hydrozoanthus tunicans
GAGGGTAGGGAGGGGGGGGGATGGAGTAACTCATGGTCAAGCCGTAGCTAGCACGGCAACACCAACGACGACAGCAGAGAATAGTTGGGAATACCGCAAGAACTACTTGTTGGAATACAACGTACTGCCTAACCTGCACGGCGTCGTTTTCTTCGGCCAAATCAGTACCAGCTACGTGAAAATCTTAATTTCACTGTCCTAAAGTTACGGGAACGATCATCAGAAAATTATCTCTTGTTTTATCTTAATGGAGGAAGCTTTAATCTTTTTCTGTTCACAATGCGTCATAATTACAAAACAGAGGGCAAACGAGCGAGACATAATCGAAATCGGGGCAAACCAGGAAAGTGTATTGTGTACCTCTCAAAGGCTAAACCACAGCAGCAACTGAGCAAGACATACTTGCTTTCCTGTAAAACACTACTGCAGTTTATATTATTTATTGAGATTGCAGATGCACCCCAAAATTAAAAAACAACCTCTAGATTGGATAGTAAGGGAAGAAGTCAAAACAATGGTATTTTTAAGGAAACCAATTTTGTCGGGGGAGGTGGTGGGTGGCGGCACATACCCACTACCCCACCCTTCCCCACATTTTCAGAGCTCAATTTCTCAAAACCTGATTTAGGGTACTGGTTGTTATTGTATTATGGACTTCTCTCTCCACAAATAAGGCGTTGGTGCAAGCACTTTATCGATATCTATTTTATTGAACATGATATTTGCTCCAGAAATTCAGCAATTTTGAAAAAAGGTGATAGGTGGCGGCACATAATACCCCTTCCTCTAAATTGGGTTCCTAGGAAGTACCGTTGTTTCGACCTTTTCCCTAAATAATCTCGATCTGAAGTTACACTGACTCTTTAAACTTTAAACTTTATTGTCATTAATTCTCCCAAAGGGGCTTTTCAGAATTAATTTACAATTTATCTAACAATGCTAGATACTATCTAACCTTACAGCTTAACTCTAATAATAACTAATAAAATTAATTGTAATTAAAAATATCTTATCCTAGCTTCAAATCAATAAAGTCAGCTTGTAGATTGGGATAAATGTGTAGAAACCTCAACGTATGTGTGGTTCTATCCTTAAAAACTAACTTTAAACTACATGAAAACTTCTAAAATGTTTACGTACAAGTTTTCAATAATTTTTAAAGTTATACATTCACGGTTGCCCCATTTTATAGCTGGGTTAATCATGATAACAGAATCATGCAGTTTTCATTGTTCTTAAATTCTTGAAATACTTCATGTAAAAACTAATAGACTGTTCAGTTATATCAACCATTGTTTTAACTACAAGCTTGTTAAAAATAAGTTCAAATTCAAAATCGTTGTAATAGCTTGTATGATGACCAATTCAAAATTAAAAGACATACTAGAAAAGATAAGCTTTCAGAGTTTTTGTTTCAACTGGATAAAGTCTCAACATGTTTGCTACGAGAAACAATTATTTTCCACAATTTGGGAGCCCGAGAACTGAAAAGTCCTCGTCGCCAACACAGCATTTGGTATAAAATTTAAAGTAAGTGTTATAAGTGTAAAATCAAAGCATACTGACTGAACTGTTTTGGGAAGCTTCTAAATAGAATTAAAATACAAGACTTTGAAAGTAATTAGTGATGAACTTTAAACTTAGTTATACAACTAATACTAATAAAAAGAATTGATGCGGTCAACATTCATAAACCTAGCAACGATCAGGCGTAACATCACTGCTGTGCGGTGGCTGACTAGAAAACTCTGATCTAGTTTGCCTTTTTAACTCAAAGCCAAAAGTTCAGACTAAGTTAAGTAAACTATTTAAAAAACTTTTGCGTGTATAAAGATGTTTTTTACATGTAACTATACTATCCTTAACTGAACACAATGGCTAAGCTGTATACTGGTTTCGACCATTACGAGTGCTTGTATATTCAGTTTTCAGAGAGTGCAGTCAAAATTGATACTCGTACGCCGACATTACTCTATAAAACCGAGAATAAAAAGTTACCTTTCAGTTTTATTTATAAAGAAAATTTGCTAATGTGCTCAGGCCAGCCTTCTTCAATGCTTCCGCAAGATTCCCCTTTGTGGCTCCTCTTTTGTTGCCATCATCGTTTTTCCATTTCATTAACATTTTATTTGCCATCTCTCGCTGGGAAGCTTGCGGTTTGTCGTCTTCTATTCCTATTATCTGGTAATTTTCAAATCCTAGTTCCAGGGCCAACTTTTTCCAGTCCTTGCCAACCCTCTGGGACATGTTATACAAAAGTCCATCGTCAGGTACATCATCTGTCAGCGAAACAAAAGGATGAATGCTCAGCCATTAAAAGCTGGTCTAGCCGAAACTTGTTGTCTTTCTAGCCTTATCCTTGGGTTTGTTTTACAGCCTTTTTTATAGTTTCAATCAATGGTAGGTTCCGGCATTTCTACTTTTTTTACAAAATTAAATCCTGAATTCAGAAAATACGAAATCCACAAAACTCAGCTTTTCAACCTTTTTATTTATCAAAAATCTAAAACCAATAAGTCGGGTTTTTTCCCGGTTTCTTGTTGAACTTCATTTTTTTAGTTTTTCCATTAAAGCAATCACATATAAATTTCCTTGAGTGTTTTTAGATTTCCTCTAATCGCAAAAAAGTCAAAATCAGAAATCTCTCGAATTTTTTAGGTTTTCGTAGTTCTCAGAAAAGTCGAAAAAAGTCGAGCTATTTTTCAAATTTCCCCGCCATTAAGATTTTTCTTGATTGACAGCACAATTTGTTTAACTGTAAGGCCTCGTAGGTGGCGGATATTAACCGAGACGACCAGGTAGATATCTTTCGTTAGGAAACGACACTGAGGGGGATATTTGTTTTAGTATACGCCAAACCAGTCGAAAAAATTTACGTCAGAGCTGGTGATTGTCAACTTGGAAATTTACCAATTTAAAATTTTCAATCAGAGAGAGCGAGAAAAACTATTCACTAATTTGGTATACACTTGCCAAAGGTGCCAAGTTAGTTCTGATGCCTAGAAGGACAGCACATGCTATACTCTCTTTTATGGTACCACTACATCATTACCCATGATGTTCGGGCCCAAGGCCGAGGCCTTGTCGTATCTCGTGCCTTTAAGATATTCATTTTTGCCATATTCTCACACTCATTTCTCAAAAATATCTTTAGTTTATACAAGCTTCATCCTGAATTTATTCTTAAATTGTTTTTATTATAAATTGTGATAAATTTGAGCCTGGTTGTTCTTATAGAAAAGCGTGCAATCGGTCCTCATGTAGCCTGCGTAGCAAGAGTTTCCGTTGAGTTTTAGTGAGATTTTCTCTTTTGGCGGCGCGAAAATTAGTGCGAGAGAAAATAAAAACGAAAGGAAGGGTTGGGGGAGAGGGGAGAAGGAAATCCCTGCAGACATGCCTGTGAATTTTGGAAACCGCCCGTTGACACTTCACGCTCCAATGTGGCACACGTGCTGGATTAAAACAAACTTTTAGATATAGTATCCCGACTTCTATTGGATTTGAAGCAGAATTTAATGAAGATAAATATATATGTATTGCATTTTGCAGAAAAGGGCAAAGAGCCGAAACTTCCGTTCGAATAGAAAACAGAAGTCGGGATACTATATCCGAAACTTCCGTATGAGTAGAAAATAGAAGTTAATCCCGACTTCTATTTTCTATTCGTACGAAAGTTTCGGTTTTTTCCCTTTTTCTGCAAAAGCAATACATATATATTTATCTTCATTAAATTTGTGAACTGCTTTGATGGCCGTATAAATAGAACGCGAGTGGCTTCATACTGAAGGATACTTGAGATTCCACAACTCCTGAATGAATCAGCTTTCTGATTTTCCTTAGTTATTACAACAAGCGTACAACTTAACCAAAAAATTACACACTGACAAGAAAAAGAATCAAATTCGTTTTCACGCGTGGCCTCGGAAACTTTTCAAGTGCCACAGATTTTGTCGTTGTATATAAAAGCTCATTTCAAATCATATATATAATCAAGCGGCTCAAGGACGTTGCATCAAATCAGTCACATGTGTTTTTCCATAAACCTCAACTGTTTCTTGCAGACGTAAAGATCAATAAAAGACAAAATAACTTCCGTCTGAAATTGTGTGTTTGTCATATGAAATTATGAGTAAAAAATTGCGAAGTAAGCGCACTAAGTTTGTTTTGATCCAGCTCGTGTGCCGCATTGGAGCGTGAAGTGTCAACGGGCGGTTTCCAAACTTCAAAGGCATGTCTGCAAGCGTTTCCTTCTCCCCCTCCCCCACCCCCTCTTTTCGCTGTATAGTGTACTGAAAAATAACGATAGCTCATTATTATAATTCATATTACTGAATCGCTTGATGTTTGTGAACATATCTATAGTAATAAGAATCTTAAAAAGTATTGCATTTTGCAGAAAAAGGCAAAAAGCCGTACTTCTGTACGAATAGAAAATAGAAGTCGGGATACGGTTCCGTATGAATAGCCACAGCGATTGTTTTAAAGCTCGGCTTCGGTTTCATTATTTTCTTTGAGGTTTAATTGATGTTCTTTCTTGTTTCTTTCTGCAGAGTTCTTTCGTTTGCTCACAATTCAGCTATTTTAGCCGCCTTCCTTGTGCTCAATTTATATCTCTGTTCATTTTGGCAAAGAAAACTTTCCTTGTTTGGCTTACAGTTTGATTGCCATTCGGCAGTTTGAACAAGACTCTGTTGGTTTTTAAATCAAAATGTAACTGTTACGTTATTTGATCCAAGACCGGTCTCAAACCACTGGGTTCACAAATTGAAATTCTTTGAAGCTGAAATTTTAAATTGAACTGTTTGGGGTTAAGCGAAAGAGCAAATTTAGAGCTTTTGCCTTTTCCTCCCACGGCTTGAAACTTTTCAAAAAGTGAATCGAGGTAAGAAGTTGCTTTGATTGGCATTTGTAGTTAGTAGGACCGGAACCGCACCAATCACGAGCCCCGTTCGTTGGCGAACGGGCGGTTTCCCAATTTCAAAGGCAAGTCTGCAAGCGTTTCCTTCTCCCCCCTCCCCTACTCCACCTTTTGTTTTTTTCTCTCGCCCCAATTTTCGCGCGGCGTAGAGAAATCAACGGAAACGCTTGCCACACAGGCTTGTCCTCATGTAGGTAAAATATTTAAATAATCTCCACAGATAAAAAAAAACAAAAAAAAAAAACAGAATAGCGCAGTTGGATCGATTTTCGATTTGAAAAAACCAAAATGCACTGCAACTTGTGAACTTTTTGTTATTTGAAAAGTTTAACGATGGTTTACGCTTACTACTGATAGTGTGATTTAGAGACCTTTTTAATAAGGGAGTTGAAAACAGGTATATACGTACAGTTTGTTGCACAAGCTACTTTACTATTAGTTAAAAGTTTAAGTCAATAATACCTGAAGCAGTTCTTTCGTTTTTAATCGCTTTTCTCGGCTGGTGTCCGCCATCGCCCGTGTCTTCGATTTTACCTGAGCACATAAGACAAACCAAATTGTAACAAATTCCATATAAGGGAATTTATTCTCTGTTATAATCTGTCAGCTCAGTGACACACGGCATGATATTAACCATAAAAATTAATTCAGATTTTTAAACTCCTAAAAGAACAACTTCTGGCTGTAGTAATAACATAAGAATTAGGTTTTTATATTCCTAGTTTTAACCGATGATATCTTGGGCAAGCATTAACTGAGGTGCTTCGGACCCTTTCGATGGGCAAATCTTTTAAAATAAAAAAAGTTTCAGGCGCTGAATCCCTGAACTCGTTCATACGAGTCATACGTAGGTAAGGCAGATTTGACTTATATTGAGGTGGGCACATGCCTAACTTGTGAAATATTCCTAAACTATGTTGAGACTTAATATATTTACTTATTAAGATTTTGTGATAAATTAAGATCGATGGATCTGTCTGTTTGCCTAACTGTCTACCTATCTTTTGTACTAGTATAGCACAAAACATGACCTTTGCAAGAATAAGTCAATCCATCTATTACTTCCTTTAAGGTCTTGATATACAGTGGAATCCCGGTTTAACGATCTTCGGTTTAACGATATTCTCGGTAAAACGATAAACATTCGTTTCCCCGGCAAAAGTTATAGTAAAATGTATGGGGCAGAACCCCGGTTTAACGATATTCCTGGTTTAACGATCGGGATTTTGTACCCCGAGAGCAAAATCTTTCCCGGTATAACGACAAAATAAACATGACAGACCACAGGGAATGCTGGTTTTATAACAAAACAAAAAAAGCATCAATACTTCTGTTAAAAATCATTGTTCTTGCTTACGCTCCAGCAGCCATTGATGTGTTTTAAACCGCGTTATAGATCATTGTTAATCTGCCTTTTAACAATTCCCTTAAATTTTAACATTTTGAACATAGAGTAAAAATGCGTACGTCACCTTTTTCCCGGTATAACAATATTTTTAGAAATATTCCCACACCCCGTTATACCGGGAATCTCGGTATAACGATATCCCGGTTTAACGATATAATTTTGACGTCCCCTTGGCATATCGTTAAACTGGGATTCCACTGTACCAGGGGTATGTAATTATCTGAAATTGATTGAGTAAATATAGCTGTCAATACATGCAAACCAAACTCACGCTTTTTCTGACCGTTCCCAACAAGCTGAGTTGCCTGGCCTGTATATGTTGAATGACCTTTGACAGTTAGTGAAGTCTGAGCTTAAATGTTTAACAACCGACCCCGGAAGGGAAATGGCTAGTGGTGCTAGACACCGACCCTGAGGGGATTAACTGTTTTAGTATTTACCAGAAAATTGGATAAAATTGTCTCGGGAAAATGACTCCACGAAGCGACTCCACGATAAATCTCGGGGATGAATTGATCAAATTTGTTTTTCAATGCATGTATTACAATACAATAGACTTAGTTTTTCTTCCATTCAAGCACAAGTAGAAATCAGAACAATTTAAGAACAATTAAAATTCATTAAAAGAACACTTAATGAGCCTCGGCCAAATTTACTGGGTCTTTTGAAAAAAGCGTGTGTACCAAGCAGCTGTAGTTTCTACGATATATAAAAATCAAAGGCGAAACTCAGCGCCGAGTTGACTTTCATCCACCCATTTCTTCTGATACATGTACCAGAAAGTACCTTACATGTCCGTACACATAAACAAGTGTTATTTCTAGACCACTTTATAAAGGCCATTAAGGAAATAAAAACAGGTAGATTTATGGATATTTTGCTTGCCCAAGCTAGTGTAGAGACGTACAATTAAGGCAACAGTCTAAGTCAATAATACCTGAAGCAACCCCTGCACTTTCAATCATTGGTTTTTTCAACCTGCATCCACCATCGCTTGATTCTTCAATTTTACCTGAGCACATGAAACAAACGAGATTGTAACAAATTTCAAACGAGAAAGTGTTCTCTGTTATAATCTATCACTGCTGCCCAGTGACAGACTAAGAAGAAGCAACTAAATCAAATTTTTGTTGGCGAAATACAGATGAAAAATATTAGAATTAAAAATTACGAAAGAAAAGATTGCATAGCAATATTATTTAAAGTGGTTCAAATACTTTTCCTTGTTTCCAATTCTTTTTAAGCCAAAATTCGTCTCGGTAAGCTGATTTCCACCTTCGGACATCTGAAATATTTGTGCCATTGATTACTTCGACTGAGTGAACATGGTGTCAGAAGTTATGTTAACTAAAGTCTTGATACGCATACAAAAGTCAAAGATTTGTACGCAAAAATGATAAAAACATATTCAAATCTAAAATGTTTGAGGAAACAGCGGTGAAGGTGTAAAAACTACGTGGACAACAAGTGAGTAACTAAAGCCTCCAACTAAGATTGACTAAAAAAATATTTTAACTTCAAATGGGACAATCCCACGGAACAAGTTTACCAGTCCCGCGATCCCGCAAAAAGTTAGCATAGTTTTGAGAAATATGAATGGGTCATACAGAATCATAAAGATAGCAGTTTAGTTCAAGAAGTGATAAATACTCCCACTCCTTTGATACTTCTATACTTTCTATTTACTGGAATTTTAGTGTTCTTCTGGTACCATAAGTTTCCATAAGACTGATTATAAGAACGGCGAATGTATCCAGATAAACGATCTTTGAATTGGGACTTGGCTTCGGAATGAGATTTGTTTTGGCAGGACAAAACTCGCAGTTTGGAGCTTTGGTTTAATTGTTCATGCAATGTCTGCAATGACCGGCCGGTTAAATCCTGGACTTCATGCGCGACCGCGAGTGGCAGTGATGGTAAAAACAGTAAAGGAAAGTGAAGCTGTATTAATTTTGTTTAAGCCTGTACAAGAAAACACAAGCGGAGATATTTATCACAAAATTTTAAAGCTATGTTACGACGTGTTTTGCGAGGGCAGGAACGGAAACATTTCGCGTAAGACATCATGTTTCGAGTTGATTTATTGTGTAAAGCTTTAGTCACCAATTTTGAAGGAAAATGCAACTTATTCGTCAACATGTTTTCTCAAAATTAACAATAAAAGCAATTTAAAATCTCTTACTGGATAAAGTTTGAACGTACGAAACGCGACGTTCCGGCCAAGGCCTTCAGCAGGCAAATGCCGCACTGTCACGTAATACCGCTGTATCACGTGACAGGCGCCTCTGAAACGTCGCGTTTCGTACGTTCAAACTTTATCCAGTAAGAGATTTTAAATTGCTTTTATTGTTGACATTCCAACTGGATGACTGAAAATCTTCATTTCCTTTTTTCATAATTCATTGTTGTGAAAAAACACTCTAAATCCAAGTTGTGTTTCTATAAACTGTTCTTCATATTCAGTATGGAATGTTGTTGTACCCAAATTAGATATGTTGCTATTTTAACCTCGGATTATGAATATTAGGCCAGCCAGACCAGGAAATATGAGTGTTTAGAAAATACTTCGAAATAGATATATGAACTCCGCTTCATTCCCCGATACGTGATGTCAACTTAACTAAGGAAGCCGGATTAAGACTGAAATACACTTTCAACTATCAATGGAACCGCAACGGAAATGACCTTTAGTTTCCCTCGCAATGATTGACAAATTGTAATTTCAATAGTTTTTATGGTAATGTTCAGCCTTGTTACCGTATATGTGAGATAAAAGTGATCTAGCGAGCATCTGTGATTTGGTTTTGGAACTGTGATTTATTAGACCTATTGTGAATCACAAATAAGTGAACCCGCAAACGTTTGCGAGTGATTTGATTATTTCTAGAGTGTAAAAATGTTTTAACGACATGATTTTATACTGTAACACGTGAAATGAGCTTGCGTAGTTAGCTATTGTTACAACAAGTATACTGAAGCAGCGATTGTAAATTATTTTCAGTTGACCACAACCATGAGCACAAACACAAACATTAAATTGGATGAAGAAGAATAGTGAGTTGAACTTAGTCTGGCTTATTGATTCGTTTCTGTGAGATCTTGTGTGTACACAACATTGCACTTATTATATTCGTGCTTCAGAAACATTACAGTCAATAGCCATGTACTAGCCAATTCCCATTGAAAAAGAACCATCAAAGTGTTGTTATCCGGCACAAGCCTCAATTTTCATACAAAGAATAGGACAACAATATCGTAACAGTCACATGTTGACAGGAAGCGGAAAATAATTCAGAAAAAAATGTCTGAAGTGGAAAAGAAGTCTGCAAAAAAAGTCTGAAGTAGAAATAAAGTCTGCAAAAAAAAATGTCTGAAGTGTAACATGCGGCTGCAAAAACAACAGTCTGAAAATATTTCGAAATCAAAGGCACTCCCCTAATTTCCAATTATTGCTAGTAAACGACATAGCATTAGGTCAAGAGTTTCTTCAAGTGCGGAATCTTGCAAAGGCATATTTAAAATGGGAAATTTTCCGCAACACTTAAAGCATTTCCGTAATTCAGTCTACGCCCAGGTCACCACAGATTTATTAATTATGCTTTTCTGTTCCAAGCGAAAAACTCCTTAACTGTGCTTTTCACTACTTCAGGTGAAAATAATTTAGCATTTGGGATCTAAAAACGAAGTCTAACTGCACTTGATCGACATTGTTCGAGCAAAAGCGAACGACTTAAGCCAAGTTGATTGTTACTTTTTTTGTAGATAAAGATTCCTTGATGTTCAAATTGCCTAGACAGTAAACTGATATTGTGCTTAAGACAATTCATGAAGGCTTTTTAGGACAACACATACGCTTGAATCTTAACGAGCATTTTTGAAGGAATTTAACACAACTTGTGTTTGCTTCATCAATCAACTATATTGTAAAATTAGTGTATGATATTAACGAATCAACAACAAACTAAACTAACAATTAGATGTCATTGTAAGTATTAAAGTAAGCTTCTTGCTTATGTTAAACAAATTAATAGGCCAATATTTGGAAAAAAAAACAAAGTCTGAAAGCGAAAGCAGCTAGCCAAAAAAAGCTAATAAGCAAAGAATGGAACGCAAAACAAAGCAAAAGTAAAGTCGTACAAAACTTATAGTAAAAACTAGAACAAGAACTCTTGCTTGAATATTAGTAGTCTTTAAAAGTGTGAACCTTTCCAACTTACCTTCGAAGAAATACTCAATAAAACCGACCACGGCGATTGTAGCTTCTCTTAAACAATTTCCATGTTGTGAGTCACTCTTGTTTTCATCACCCAAATCTGAGACTGCTTTGACGACTGGCAGGGCTTTGATGTGACATTTATGGCAGGCCAGGAAAAACGCGCTGCTCTCCATGTCTAAAGCTGAAATCTTCCTGTTGGAAAGTCGAACTTGTTCAAACTTTACTGGCATTTTCTTGAACTGAACTACCTGCAACCATCCCTGTCTCTTTGTAATTGACTCTGTTTTCTTGCTTCAGAAACTTAGTTACTTCTCTTTGGACATCTGAATCGACAGAAGATGGTTGGTATTCTGGCTCGAATTTTTCTAGTTTCGTTTTCCCCTCTTCATAATTAAAAGACCTGCATGCAAAGACAACGTCATTCAGCCTCATTTCCTTTGACGGATCTCCAGCACAAATTCCAACCATTAAGGCACATTCGATATCGTTTTGGTGCAGAGTTAGAACTCGAGTAGAGTAAACAGCAAAACCCTCTACTCCTTGCCTAAAGCCCGAAGTTATTGCAAACTTGAGTGACCCGCATCTTAGCTTAAATTCACCCGGGTAAAAAACGTTTCCATCCGCATCTGTTACTTCAGACCTCATTGAAATGTGATTGGTATTTCTTATTTGAGCCAAAACTCCACAAAGCTCCTCGTTTTTAGCCGTAAATATTAGCAAATTTATCTTACCAAGAGAGTGCGACATAGTGAATGAAGTGGTTGTCAGTATAGCCGAGAAATAGCGGAAGTGACATGACACACCAAAGCGACAATGCATTGGTCATGGTCTGACGATCTGGTTGTTATGGTAATTATTCGCCGAAGGTGAAGTGAATATCTGGATGACGAATAATCCCCTCGACTTCGTATCGGGGATTATTCACCAGATATTCACTTCACCTTCGGCGAATAATTGTTAAAATAGAAAATGTTCACAAACGTTAGTTGCTTTAGACTTGGTGTTAGGCTTGTCAAGACGAGACAAGATGTTTTATTTGTGCCCTCTGAATTACATCATAAAATCTAATCAAGTTAGGCAGCAAATTGGTCATTTGGTACAGTCTATTGTTAATAAATAGTAGTTCAATAAATGTGAGGAATAACATTTAAAGCTAATAGGAGAAAGTTACAATTGAAGTCGAGAAAAAAATAATAATAAATAAAAAATAAATAAATGAATAAATAGATAGATAAATAAATAAATAGATAAATAAATAAACGAGAAACTATGTTAGAAGAGTGAAGTGCATCAGAGTAATTAGTAAGTTTTGAAAATTTGATCAATTATTAGTTTTTTAAAATCTGAACGTTTAGATCTTTCTAACTCATCATTAATCCTATTCCAAATAATAGCACCAGCATAACGAATATTGAATTTGCCACAATTTGTTCTTATTTTGGCAATATAGAAAGAGTATTTTGAGGCGAATCGTGTTTTATAGGTATGGATGTTACTTATTGGGGGAGTCAGGATGGCCGAGTGGTTAGCGCTCGCGCCTCCCACCTCTGTGGACCCGAGATCGAAACCTGGGTTTGCATGTGGGCTAAGATTTGTCGATCTTCTTCTGACTCCGAGGGTTTTTCTCCGGGTTCTCCGGTTTTCCTCCCTCCACAAAATCGACTTTCACGCCGAGACCTGTGACGTCGAGCGATTAAACAAAAGCCACTGGCTTGGGAGAATAGGCAACCACTCCCAGCGTAACGACGATAAAATAAAGTTAGTTTTTTTTTTTTTTAAAGTCATGGAAGACTGATCGAGTATTCGAGCGAAAGTCGTACATAAATATACAATTGTTCAAATAGATCACATCACTGAGTTTTAGTATTCCTAAAGAATGAAATAGTGGACTAGAGGGAACTCTAAAGTCAGAAAAAGTTATTATTTGGAGTCTGATTTGAAAAGTTAGCTTGACGTCTGGGTTGAGGAACTCATCTTCGGTGGTGGTGGGAGTGAAGTTCGTGAAGTGGTGCTGAGGATAATTACTATTCGTCATACATTATTTGCAAATGTCTGATAGTCAGGAAGTGAAGATGTATCTATGTGTCATCGTTGGTAGTTTGATTCTAAGATTTCAGTACCGTATTTCCTTTACTGTGCTCCCTAGGGACTTATTTATTTTCACATCTAGGGTGAATTTGCAGCTGATCCTATTTCAATTTTACGGGCTTTTGAAGATTTTTTCAAGACCTTGCATGGAGTATTTAAGAGCGCCTCTCTGTAACCACTGGGTGACAAGTGGCACAAGTTCGAAAAATGACCTACCCTAATATTTCATCCCTAGATACCCTATGGTGTACCTAAAACGTAAGGTACTTTTCAGTTTCTAGAGACTTTTTTATAAGGAGAAAGTTTCGGAAAACCCAACATGACCCCGCAAGCCAATCGAATTTTGGGGTCGAGAAACGAAACTCGCGCGAGGGCGCAAAGCAAACCAAAACTTTTTTTAGTGTATAACATGTTTTTAGAAGTAAATTTCTACTGGCGATAGCAAATTTTAGAATCATAACTGAAACTACGAATTTCTGACAGGTCCGCTAAAAACATCAAAATCGCCGAAGCGAAAAAAATCAATTTACTTACTTTTTCCAAAGAACAAAAAATATATGCGGGTAACTCAGAATTCGCTCAAACTCACGTTTAAGCAAGAAGAGAAGTTGATCTCACTCGAAATAAAATTATTTGTGGGGAAACTATTTCTTAGTAGAACGGTTTGATGAAAGTATCGCTTAATTCAGGTTCAATTTGTGGCAAGAAAGTGTAAACAATCTCCTCACGTGTTGTCGACATTATTTGCTAAATCTTTCGATTTCGTTTTTATTTCTTACCAAATTTACTTGGATAACCTAACTTTATTTTCCAAACTAATAACTGACGTTCAAATTGAGTTTTTTTAAGTACTTTCAGGTTGCTTTCATCTTTATTTACTTTGTCATGAAACACAACACAGGTTAGACACACATGTTGTAAATACTCCCATTCCGCGCTGTTTGTATTTTCCATCTAACCCAACAAAAACAGTTGAATTTCCACCAGGAACTGCTGAGAAAATGTTTTGTTTCACTATAAACAATCAATGGCTAGTAGATTCTTTTATGCTTTCCTTAGCTCTTTTAATCACATAATGTTTTTAAAACACTTCACCGAGCACAAAGGTTATAAAAGGTCATGTAACAGTTTTTAGTATGTAGTTATTCATTCGCTCCTCTGATTTTGGTGTTAAATACGTTCACCCACTAATTGACTTCGGCTTGCTATCCTTTGGGTACTAAATATTATAAGTATTTAATGCACACACTGACACACACATACAATCCCACCCTATCCAAAGAAGTCTCGCGTGCACACGAAGACATAGACTTACAACACCATCCCGATCACACTACATCCCCACCCCACGACCCCCACTTCTCCCAACCGAGCCACCCCCCAATAAAAACGAGGTCTTCTCCCTACCCTACCCCGTCCTAAACCCCGCTGCCTACTTCCAAACTCACCCCGTCCGACAACCCATCATAGCACACATACCTCTCGCAACACACACACCAAGAGAGAAGCGCGCACCCCTTGCAGAATTTTACGTTCGAAAAGATGTGGTAGCTAGAAAAGAACTCGGAGTAACTTATCTGATGTAATCCTTGAAATGTGAGAAAGCAGGAAATCTCAGAAATTCTTCAATTCGGCAATGTATCGTATAAAGAGATTAACTCATACGTCTTTCTATACAAAACCTTACCCACAAGTATCGTAAAATATTGTTCCAATCTGAAGTATTCCAAACATTCGGTCAATCCGGATAACTACGGTTTATCACAATACTAGTCAACACCATTCTCCTATAGGAGTCAACAATTCATGCTTTA
>JAOBAT010111823.1:0-14442 GCA_026413305.1 Hydrozoanthus tunicans
TGCGCCCTATTTTATGATAATGACCTGTGCGCCCTATTTTATGGTAATGAACTGTGCGCCCTATTTTATGGTAATGAACTGTGCGCCCTATTTTATGTTAATGATCTGTGCGCCCTATTTGCGCCCTTTTTTTCCGGATAATTCGGTGCATACTATACTACTATCGACCACAAAAACTATTTCAAACGAGACAAGTTTTCGTTTTCATGTAACAGAAAGGGTTTGGACGGAACCCCCACTATCTCTCACGGATTCTTAACTGTGCCTTCCCCATATTTGAACCCGTGCATGCTACTGCCACTGCAAAGCCTTACTTGCATAAGAGTTTATATGAAACGCTGCAACGTACCTTAAGAACTCTTCCGGACTCTTGAAGATGTGCGTATTGTAAAAATGTTGAATAGTTTCTGAGCAAAGATTTATGCACAACTGTTCGAGCTGGTTTACCTGTTGAAAGAGGATCCCGTTAACAGAATGTCAATGTGAGTTGATGTGCTGCTGTTAGAAGTGCCAAAAGCGAGAAAACGTGGTCATCACCCCCCTTCCTGAAAACTTCCTAAACTATCAAGAAAAAGTGGTCATCAAACCCTAGCTGTAAAACTTCCTAAATTTCCAAGAAAAAGTGGTCATCAAACCCTATCGGTAAAACTTCCTAAATTACCAAGAAAAAGTGGTCAGCAAACCTTACCTGTAAAACTTCCTAAACTGCCGTGGCAAAGTGGTCATCAAACTTTACCTGTAAAACTTACTCAACTACCAAGAAAAAGTTGCCATCATATCCTACCTGTAAAACTTCCTAAACTGCCAAGGCAAAGTGGTCATCAAACCCTACCTGTAAAACTTACTCAACTACCAAGAAAAAATGGTCATCAAACCCTACCAAAAAAACTTACTAAACTACCAAGATAAAGTGGTCATCAGACCCTACCTGTAAAACCTCCTAAACTACAAAGGCAAAATGGTCATGAAACCTTACCTGTAAGTTTTCAAAACCAAACATATCAACTATTCCAATGAGGCCGCTGACACTCTTGTGAGTTGATGCGCTGCTGTTATGTGATGATGGGCTGCCATGGAGTCCTGAAATCAGCAGCAACATCTTAGCATCGTCATAAGTTTTTTCAGTTGTTCTATCAATAGAACTTTAACGTCCACTGGAGGTGAAAAATATCATCTAAAATCTTTCTCCTTATCTTGTCACTTTACAGTACCTGTTTGAAAGGTCAAAAGGCCATTGGTTAAATTGGCAGGTTTTCCGGGTGAGTTTCTGAGAGAATCAACCGAGCCTTGTGGTGAAACTGAAAGCATGGAGTTCGGCCTCTTGAAACTGTTGACTCGTCGCACCAGTGCAGCAATAGTTCGAGTGTAAAGTGCCTTTGCAAGAACATCCCGATTGATGTTTGCCTGCGAGAGATAACATTTTTTGTGGAACGTTGCAGCGTTCCACAAAAAATGGATAACATATTTTTAAACATACAAATATATATTATGTTAAAACAGTTAAATTCGATGTATTTGAGGCCGAGAAAGGTTAGAACAAGGAGATTGATGCGAAACAAAAACGAACAATGTCATATACATCCCAGCACACTCATCCAAAAACGATTGGTGTTATGCCCAGTTGGGATTCGAAACCGCGTCTCTTGTGTTCTAGTCTGGTATGACCACCACACCATCGGTTATTTACCATGCTGGCAACATCGCAAATTAGTGATGTGTATTTTGGCCGTTAAAGGGTCGCCCAAGGGCTCAATATTCTCTTCATTTGAGTGTGTTGCCAGCATGGTGACCTTTCTTTACATTTGTTAACATTTAAATAAACTAAAAAATATGCTACGATTTGGTGGCTGGCCACTCGAAATAACCAGAAAGAGCTAATCTAATCGAATGCCTATTATTACGATAACTAAACAAATGATGGAAGAGAACTAAACATCGACACGTTTACACGAAAAAACTAATAAGATTTGAAATGAAATAAAATAAAAAAAACATTCAAAATACGCAGAGTTTTTGAAAGATCGCAAACCCAAGTATCCAAACTCTTGGGCCAGCGTTTCTCATATCGAATCTGCCGTAAATAGTTCGAATTGAAAAGGCCAAGAAAGTGGATCAAGCTGCTACTCGCGTATTAAAGAATGGTCCCTGTAAGAACGAGAGAGCCTTCCATTCTCCCCCAGCGTTTAGCTTTCCCACACCAGAATGATTTTAAAAACTTTCATACTGAGAACACATCGACCAGTAAACAACACAGTTTTAAAGTAAAAAGCACTGAAATTCTATTTTAAAGCAATGTTTCGAATTCTTTTGTGCTATAATCATATTTAGAACTCCAAAACAAAAGAGAAGAAAACCTTTTTAATTTCAATAATCCCCACAAAATTTTTTTCTTGAATTTAAAAACGAAATGTTTCAATTAGAAAGGAACGAATGAGTGGACTGGAAAGAAATACATCAGCTTACTTATCAACATATTGTCCATTTTTAAAATTTAGCTAATCAGAACTACAGTTTAGTAATACCGCAATTAGAACCTTTTTGCGTTCTATTGCGGTTAACCTCTCGAGTTCTTACTCGGAACGTTACTTAAAGTCATGCCTGCTGTTAGTGGTCGAGAAAGAGATGCTGAAAACTTTCTGAAGATTACCTTAGGAAATATTGAACATAAAACACGCGGTATGAGGAACGATTATATGAGGTATTTTGTGGGTTTTGTTGTGCAAAAAGGGGACTAGTATGAGCGCTAAATTTGGAAAAGGTTTTGATGTGGATTGTTCTCTTTTGAAGGTTTGAGGTTAGAGTCGTATGTATTTCCCCAAACCATACAGCTGTATGTGAGAAAAGGGAAAATGAGGGTATGTTACAACTGGATTAATGTTTTGTTTGGACACGAATAGCTTGTTTTAAAATATCATCATTTGGCACGCGTGAAGTGAGCTTTAAAATTTAAAAATCTTTAAACCATGAAAAAGGATGAACTATCATGGATTATACTTACTATGCTTGAGTCACAAAGCGATCTAAAAATTTGTCCTCTCAAACTCTTCGTTTTAGTTGTAAGTCCGCGGTAAAGAGACACCCCAGAGACGCCCAGCAGTGCTGCCACTGCTTTGATTTCTAGACAGAAATAGCAAAACAGCTGTTCTAGAGTAGACCTCAAACGTTCCAAATATAAGAATTTTACAGTTTTCACGCATTGAAAATTGCTTCTCTGGAAACGCTCATCTGGATGATGCAAACGAGAGAATCCAAAGTAAAAATATGGAAGCATCGCTATCAGGATACATAATAAAAACTATAAAATATTTTAAAAAACGTTCTCTGATAAAAAATTTTTAAAACACGAGCTTTCGGCAACCGATCCTGTTGCCTTCTTCAGGTGAATGAATAAAGTTCGGAATGCAAATAGTTAAAACGGATCTAGAATTAGCATAAGGTAGTGACGATAAAAGTGTTTGTAATAAAAACCAAATATGCATGATGACAGTATGACATAATGGGTGATACATATCCTTTATATTTTCTTTAGATTATACTACCATCATGAAGTTTCATATTATATTGTTATTCTACCATCAAGCAATTTTATATTATACCATTATACTGCAATCATGCAAACGTGCATATTGATGGTTAAGTGCCACGTCCAAGGGAATCAAAGACTCTTATCCGCTTACCACTTATGAAAATGAAGATATGCAAAAGTGCTGGTCAAATGAGCCTAGAGGCTCCGAATCTAGAGAGGCTCTGAATCTAGAGAGGGTATGTATGTATGAATTGGTTGAAGGTAAAGGATTTTACTTGGGATGTTAATTTGGAGAGTAAATGTTCTTTATGCTGCATGATTAATTAACCATACATCACTGGTTAAAGTGTACTGAAGCCATCTCCAAGAAATCTACTTGACTAGGAAAGGATAAAAGTGCTAACCTGACCATTTTAAGTCCCCAAAGTAAGCTTTCAAAATTTCACATGCAGTGCGAACAAAATTCCGAACATAAGACGACGATTTTTGATTTCAGATGGTTTGAAAGAACTTCAAGTTTCTCTATACTAGCGTTTACAGCAAACTAGTGAGTTTTTGGCCACCAGCCACAAACTTCACCACGATCATACGAACTTGACTTGGAAAGGAAACTGAGATAAGGATCTCCCGTTATTCAAACCATGTAACATTACCCATACCTAAAAAGCTTAAAAAGTTTCGCAGCTCTGGAGCTAAAATAAGCATTTTGCCTCCGTAAAATCTCCACGAAAATTACGTTAATAACTGGTAACGAGTGTCTAAGCTGAAATTGCGAAGGTCAAACTTTAATTTTAGATATTTTAAACTAGTTTGAAGAATTATGCTTCAGTAGCACTTTAGATGAAACGAAATACATGTACAGTTACTCTCTCTTGATTATTTCTTCGAAATAGTCTCTATCATTGCTTGACAATTTTGAACTAGTAAAAAGCATAAAATATGTAAAGGACTTTAACACATAGATGCTTTTGCTCCCTCCAAACGATTAACGTCTTAAGTCAGGGTTTGTACTCTTTTGACGTTCTGAAACTCCATGACTTTTCTCGATTGTCCATGACCTTGCATTATTATTTTTCCCTCAATACATCAAACGTTTCATTTTTCCCTTTTTCTAGCACAATGCAAGCTAAACAAGGCGAAGAAAAGGATGTTTATTTTGAGACATATATTGATTGGTTGTATTTTTTCTACACGTTGTTACCAACTATTCTAAATTTTGCCAATTTTCCATGACTTTTCATGACCCTTACCAAAACTCCATGACTTTCCAGGCCTGGAAAATGAAACTCTAAAATTCCATGATCTTCCCGGTTTTCCATGACCGGCACAAACCCTGTACGTTTATAATAAAATTTCTTATCATCTCCCTAACTCAAAAAGGCCGGCATCCATCCCCTTACCATTGTTTCCTCTGACATCGAGCTCAACTCCTTCACCATCAACAAACTGAACATTTCCAAGTAACAAAACAGCCACTAGGATTCTTAGTACATCCATACACGGCACACCAAGGGTAACTAGCGATGCCTGCAATGATATACATGGCGATCAAAACTTGATGTAATGAATGCTAAACTATGATAATATTTATTATTTATATTGCGCATTTTAACATGTGTAGATGATCAAATGCGCATTACGGTGGTAAGTTTTAAAACCTCTCTCTATAGTTACAATGTTTCTAAACTATCTGAACAAAAAGCGTAAAGATAATGATTATGTGCATCAACTATGATTGTGTGCATCGATTAGAAAACGATTACCTAGGACTTGTTCAATTCAATCTGTTACTGTATAGAAACAAAGGCACTTTGTCAAAAAAAATACTTCCAGGTAGACAAGTTTGAGTGTGCTCGATGTAGATAGATCATCGGCCCAAATTTGACTCAAATTCATTTTAAGGATATGGATTGGAAGCGGATTTTTTGCTGTTTTTCTTCGGCAAAATACCTTCGAAATAACTTTTAAGTAAAAAAGATTCAAGAACTTACGAACAGCTCGTATGTTTCACGTATATGCCCAATTTCTCCACTTATAATCAGGTGATGTCATAACTTCTCCAGGATTGGAACAAGTGATAATCGATTTGTATAAAATATATTATAAAATATATACTGTTAGTACAAAAAATAAAGTAATCAAGAGTTCTGACTTACTCTCCATCTTGCAAACTTGGTTTTAAGCATATCCTCCTGGGAATCTATTGGAACTGTGCCACAGGACAGGTACTGTAGATTATACGCAGAGTATCCCTGGATATGAAGCTTGGCTACTCAACAGAACAGGAGAAGATAATTGTGAGTTACACGATAGCACAGTCCTAAAATATACGGTAGATTTGTGCAGAGTGTCCCTGACTGTGAAACTTGGCTACTCAATAGAACAGGAGGAGATAGTGAATTACATGATAGCACAGTTCTAAAAGATACTGTAGATTGTGTGCAGAGTGTCCCTGAATGTGAAACTTGGCTACTCAACAGAACAGGAGGAGATAGTGAATTACATGATAGCACAGTCCTTAAAGATACTGTAGAATTTGTGCTAAGTATCGCTGGAAATGAAGTTTGGCTAATCAAAACAAGAAATATTTTGATACCCTAATGGGACTTTACCCATGAACAGATACTACAAATTCTTATAGTTTTTAAAACAAACATCTCTGGCTGAAACAGAGTTGCTACTGACAAATGACTAAAAGAACAGAAATCAAAAACAGCTGTTGATGAAGTAAAAACCATATCTATGTTTGCATATCTTTTTGTGTCTTAAGCTCTTTCAACCCCTCTGATATATAAATCTGCTATGCAAAAACAGAAAAAGTTTTCCAATACCTCTTTCTTCTTTGGTAATACCAGCCAAAATTTCATAAAAGATATGGTAGTTTTGCTCCCCTGGTTGAACTGATACAACTCTGTTCTGCAGTGAGTGATATAACAAATAAAAATTAATACCTCGGTTAACTGTCAGTTAATATGTAGTTAAGTACGAATATTGAAGTGAACAGAAATAGATGAGAGCATGTCATTAAAAGTTCTAGGCCTCTAAGCTGTCAAGCAATTATTTAACCCTCTCCAGCCTAGCTGCTCTTTTTATTATTCATCCATAACATATGAAACTTGTCAAGGTTTTTGTTTTAGGCTGGATGCAACGTCCGGTTATTTGACCTCTAACGTCCCGTTAAGAAAAATTAACTAGATTTGTTAGTTCCAAATTCTCAGCAAAAAAACAATGGTAATCGATAGAATTTCAGCACAGTCTTACATCAAGGTACGTCGATAATTTGAAATACCTTAAAGGGGAAATGAACCTTAAAATCAACTTTTGTCACACAAATTCTTTTAGTGTGAAAATGATATTAAAAGAAATTCCTCGTATCGCACTGACTTTCCGAGAATTTTGAGTTTAAAACACGTTACTTGCCGCATTGTACCGGCGGCTCAGAAATAGAGGTTAAGAGAGATAGTGAGGCTATGATGTCAGATATGGGTAAGAGTTGGCTCGGACTGAAAAAGTTCTTCATTGGAGTGAGATATCGCACACAATGGTAATTGTAACTTTCACTCTTGACTATGTAAGCGAGCTTATGACAACAAAAGCAGTTCAAGCGCTCGCTCGCTCCCCATAACCTACGTCACACATTACCTTTGTTTACCGCTGACAAGTCGACAAGCACCCACACTCAATGACTCTAAATGACCCGAAATACACACATCAAACTAGAACTTCTCGGAAAATCAGAGCGACTCAAGAAAAAAATCTTTAGATATGTTCTCAACACCTTGAAGGATTTAATTTCAAAAATGTTAATTTTAGAGTTCAGTTCCCCTTTAAGTATAAAAATATACTGCAAATGCAGGGGGAAGGTTATTAATTTTTAGATCTTGATCCAAAATGGGGGGCTTATAAGAGGGGGGAGGCTGGTTTAAAACTATTGTCTTGTCAACAGCCAAAGACAGACTAGGAAGTCAGGACACCAAACAGATTTGATAGCAACTAGTAGCTCTGTGTTCCTATGGCATTATAACCAGCAAAAAAAACTGAAACAAATAAAACTGTTGACTAAATATATTTTTGACACAGTGTGCTTTATGTTTTTGCCCAATATCTCAATGTTAGTATGGGGGAGGGGAGAGGGGAGGGGGGTTATTGCAGAGGGGGACTTATTTAAAACTTGAAGCTCTAGAAAAGGGGCCTATTAGAAAGGGGGCCTATTAGAAAGGGGGGTTTATTAGAGAGCTAGGGGGACTACATGATAGCACAGTCCAGAGTGTTCATGGTATAGATCATTTGAAAAACCTACTGCTGCCGACATGCTTTTGACTGACATGCTGTGGTGCACGCTATATTCATTTCATTACGATTTTTTGTTACTCCTTCTAGTTACAACACACCTAAAATACTTACTGAGTCCAGAGAGTAGCACTGGATCTTGGTTTTGAAAACCAAACCATCCAAGAGATGAAACTCCAAAAACTGACCCTGCAAAAACAAGACAGAACTTACAATAGTTTTGAAAGCACACTGAATTCTGAAAGGATAAATTACAAAACAACTGTAACTTTAATTTATAACATGTGTTTGTGTTTGTGTTATAGTTAAGTTTCAGGACCATTGATCTGGTGTTACAAGAAATAATTAATGTTTTGCAATAATTTATCCCATTGATTGACTGATTATGTTGACAGACATCACAACTTTCAATTGGTAATTTGCACATTTGAAAAAACTATAAGTTGGTATCTCAGCAACAAAAAGAATTAATTTTGATGAAATAAACAACATTTTTCTTTTTTTCTCAAAAAAACTTACCAACAGACTAAGTAAGTTCCATGGTTCTGATCTATACACTTTGAAAAACAGCACTGCCAGGCATCAGCCAATCAGAATAAAGAATTTTTTTGGTATATATTTTATGTAAACTATGTACTTTTCACTTACAATCCTGGATGAATTGGAGTTCGAAGAGGTCCTACAGCATCCCAAAGACTGTAGTACAGCAAATGATGCGAGGAGGTGTTTACTTAGGTCAGTTTCTTGTCCTCCAGCAGCTTGATTCAGCATTGTCCTCATCAAAGACTGTGCAGTAAATGTCTTACCACTTCCACTACAACCACTAAAACAGTTTCATTAAGGTTAATTACTGTACTAAAAAAAGAGAAATAACCCAGTAAGCCTGCTGGTAGCTACAGTTAAATCATTGTTAAGTTCATTTCTGCACACTGTTCATTAAAATGCATACATGTAGTAAACATTATTAATAATAGCAATATCAATAATTTGACAATAAATGTAAAGTATCTTAATACTGACCTTAAAACAATCACTTGTGACATGTTTGTCTCGGCAAGTCTCTCAATTGCACTGTGCACCACACCCTCAAGATGATTTTGGTTGCCTGAACCTGCTGGCCTAGCTGATTTATATGGGTTTATTGCAATAACAACTGATCCTAGTTGTGTCTGAAATGAAACAGAACAGTATGCTTTAACCTTGATTTGAAAACATTGTACAGTAAGAATATTTTCTAGGTAACCACTTTGTAGTAACAAATCAGTGCCAGACAAGAGCTCAAACCATCTCAAAACCACTAGTATAATGTCTCAAAAATAAATCATAGCACACTCATTGTCTCTTTAATAAAGTGTATATATCGGAATCTTTGAATGTATAAGAGAGTATAAGGAAGTTTTTCAAAAAAGACAAAAAATGTTGTTTATTTCATTAAAATAGCTATTTCAATTGCTGAGATATTAGGTTTTTCAAATATGCAAATGATATAGGTTGTGGCATCATGTCAGGAACTTGAAAGTGGAAAAATAAAAAAACAAAAAGTATTTCTTGAAATACCTGATCAATGATCCTGAAATGTTTGTTATGTTGTTGCTATGGCAACATCCCTGGTCCCAGTCTTTTTTTGTTTTGAAGTAAGAAATTTTTTTGGCACTAAAATACAAAATAAAGTTTTCTCTTTTTCACCATACATACTGTAGCGAATATCACAGCAGAAGATTTTTTTTGAGAAGAAAATGTATAATATAAAAAATCGGAAATTTTCAATTTTAGAAAGATGACGTCTATGACCGTCATGTTGCTATGGTAACATAAAAATTCTTATAGTTGAATGTTGTTTGATGAGTATGAAGTTGTTGCCAAGTTTCAGATAACTGTTGTTTTATAATTTACTTGTTTGTCCAGCCCAGCCTTTTTATTCCAACTAACTCTGGATTAAGAACAACTTTTTAAAGTTTCTTTAAGATTATAAGGGTGATGAAATATCTATTTTAATTTCAAAATTTAAAAAAGTTTATTCATTGACAAATGTTTTTTTTGAAACTTCACAGTAAAAACAGCCACACAAATCTGACAAAGTTGTTATTCCATGTATTCCCATTACAGAATAGGCCCAAACGAATGCACCCTAAATAATAATACATATATATATACATATATTTATACAGAGTGAAAATCAAGACCTACATAATTTTGTCCAACATTGAACCTTTGCTGTAAACACTTTAGCACAATATCCTCTGTAACTGGTCCAGGAAGAGCCACAAGGTCGTCAGGGTACATAATAGTGTTACCAGCACCTATACTACTTGCTAATCCTTGGGTTTTCATTCCTGTATGGTATGGCGAGAAAGTTTTACAATCTGAATGACACAATCATGATGTTAAGTGACATTTGTATCTTCTAGAGCAACAATGATGTAGGTAACCCTTCTTTTTAACAAGTTCACAATGCCCCTGACTAACTTAAAGTATATATTTTACCTACTTATAAATTAGTATATTGTACAAAGTCATTTATAATACATTGCTTTTACATGTCTGTCAATTTGGAGCAAAAACAAACAAAAATTATTAACTTAAAAGTATTTTTTTGTACAAAATTATTGTTCTTTGAGTTCTAAAGATGTAAGTTTCTAAGTTATTGTTTTTTGAGAACTCTTGATGAAAATTTTTGAATTTATTGTAAGTTTTAAGACACCTGGTCAGAATTTAAATGCATACAGACCCATTCATTAACTCCTTCATCCCAAGCCAGTTTATCAACATTAAATTCTCCTTACCTAGTTCGCATACAAATAAAATTTAAGTCATTATGTAATAAGGAAACAGAGATTGACCAAACACAGAAAACTATCAAAGATGAAAAGAATTAATTTTTTCGTTTATATATACTAAGTACTATTGTTCTCAGAAAATAGGCTTAATAGACTTAACCCTGCCCAACCCCAACCCCAACCCCCTCCCCTCCCTGGCATATTCGTAAAGTCATTTAAGAGACTTGACTGAACATACTCATACACTACTCATTGACTGAAAAAGCTAGGTTGTTGTTTGAACCTTCACCTTCTCTGTTTGCCAGCAGTGACCGCAAAACTACCAAGTCTGAGTTCAGTTGCTTAAATTCATCTCTTATGGTTGTAAAGTCACCTGAGAACATGATTTCATCATTTTAGAAATACATGCAAATCACATCTGGAGTAAACATAAATTTACAGAAAACTAAATTGTAGTATGTGGTAAATAAATTATCATCACTGTGAGATATAAGGAAAGGCTGACAGTTAGCCCTTCATCTGATGCTCAGACAAAACTTCAGACAGCGAGAGTGAGTACTCTTTATTCTACTACGCAAACCATATGTAGTGAAATACCATATAGATATAAATATATGGGTGGCAGAACTTGGGGGGGGGGCACTGGCCCTCACAATATTTGTTTGTGGAAGGGGGGGGGATGGGGGAAAGCCCCCCCAATAATTTTCTTGCTAAGAAGAGCAACTTTTGAATAGTAATTTCAGATTTTATACAGCGAGATATTACAACTTTAACTATGTTACCCCCCCAAAATTTTTTTGCTTCTGCCACCCATGAAATAGTTGAGGTTCTTAGTGACACGTCAAGGCTGATGATAGGAAACATCACATCATCAAACACAAATAAATGCATTACACAGCAATAACAACAAGTTATGTGTTATGGCTCATCGGCTAGCTCGAAGCTTTAGGTTCATGCAACCATGACGTTCCACAATAGTCAATGAGTGAGTATTGTCTGTGCGCCATTCAGCCGAACTTCTAGTAATAGTTACACCTTTTATGCAACAAATCACCAAACAGTACACTTAACCTTTTTAAAACTCTTTACTATAGTGACTCGTGCAAATTTATGGACGAGAACCTGGAAAAATGTAAACAAAGTAAAAAGGACGCTCCATTAACTTGCGATACAGGCTGCCGAAGAAATGTCTGCGAATTATTTTCGTTTGAAAGCACATCAGTTGTTATTAATATTTGCTCACAAGATGTAAATTTGCAAAGTTCCAGTGTTTTTATGGAGTAGAACAAGAATACAGAGTTTCAAAACACCACAAGCCAGTCCCTGAGCAAACAAACTACCCTTCCTGATGGAAAGAGCATCAATTAGCGAAGAACGGGAAAAAAGGTACACTTGATATACTTGACCACAAGCTCACTCAGACAACTAGACTTCAAAATACTGCTAGCTTTAGAACGTTCCTAAAGCCAGGAGGCATACCAGCGATGGAAACAGTTGGTTTTGAGCCAATTAAATTCAAACAAGCGCGCGAAAAGGATAGAGATATTTCCTAATACTAGCAGCGTAAAACTAGACTGCACTAATAACCCACCTTGACTAAAACCATAATTTCCTTGAATATTTTTCATAAAAGGACTTGCCAGCAAGTCGTTGTGAAATGCATTCAGTTTTTTTCCGAGTGGAGCGAGAAGTTTTACCAAACTCGTCTCTTGATTACACTTCCAAGGATCGAGCTCACTAGAAGTACGTAGAGTTTTCATTTCTGCTCGAAGTTCGTCGATTTCTTGCACTAGAGAGTTTGTAACCCTTCTCTCTTCAAGCAGCTTTCTTGCATCTTCATGATGTGAAAGCTTAAATGATTCTAAAAGCTCTTTGTGTGTTTGTCTTTCGCTTGCAACTTCTTCTCGTAAGTTGCTCAGTTGTTCGCGAAGTGAAGTATTTTCCCTCCGAAGCCTTTCGAAGTCCCCTGCATCAATTATGGAATTTATGTGTTTTGTAGCCATATCTCCGCAAAATGTCTAAAATTCTCAGACGTCTTTAGAGTCTATTGCCTACAAAATAAACACAGAATCAAAGGACCATCCAAATCTTCTCGGCTCGCTTTAAAATCTCTATAAGTGACAGTGAAGTTATATGACATTTAATTTCTTCGAACCTTGACAAGTTTGATAGACTAAACATATGTAAATCCGAGATGGGCCAATCAGGCTAAAGATACGACGAGGTTGGAAATACACGACAGCTTCCGAATGTCACCGAACATTGCTCGAAGATGCAGAAAGGTCAAAAGGGTAGGGATGACCGTCGAAAAAGTCCCCCAATTAAAACCCTAAAAATACCAAAAATAAAAACTTTCCACCCTAAAAGATACCTCTTGGTTTTAAAACTACCCCAAAAAAATACCAGTTAAAAGGTGACGTTTTCCCCCGGGTAGCTAGTATGTCGGCGCTAAGTCCACTCATGTTGCGTCAAACGTGATATGCAGTAAATAAAGACGTGCGCGTATTAGGACGTTCGTCAAAAAGCTCAGCTCATTAGGCAAGTTTGCTGAAACATGGAACTGCAAGCAGTTCAGCAGCTTAAAAAATACCAGACTCTTAGTTTAACATAGGATTCAACGAGGCTCAATTATGCAATTTGGCCAGAATATTAGAGCAATATCTTTTCAAAACAAGCTAAGGCTTTGGCTCGAAAGCTATTTTTTTAACTGGACGAGCTCGAGCCTCAGCCAAGTTTTCCCAGTTCTTATAAAAAAACGTGCTGGGTAAAAAAATTGGCAAACTGGTTTCCGTTTTGACGTGAATTGTTCCAGAGTATCTCATGTATTGTCAATGCGTCGACGGAGTCGAATACAAAGATGCATTTGGACTTTTTCTTTGAGTGGGAATATCGAACTCGCTCAACTTCTTTCCACCTCGCTTCCCAGTGATTGCGAATACATTCTGGTTAGTTATTCAAGTCGATTGTCAACTTTTCGTTCTTGGTAAGAACTTGGTAATCATGCCGAAGGATTTCGTCTTTTGGAATACGATAAAACTGGACAGGCCCGTCGGGAGGGGGAGGCGTTGCGATGGGTGTGCCCACACCACTCACTTTGACCCCCCTCCCCCCCCTCTCCTAGGCCTTTATAGATTATGCTAGTAAAAGTGGCATATTGTGCTGGTAGCATTGCTTTTTTGGGCCAAATTTATGCTAAAATTATGCTCCTTTTTTACAAATTATGCCCCTTTTTTAAATTATGCTCTTTGAAAAATTGCAAATAAGTCCAATACATTTTTTTAATTAGAAGCCGTTGGTCTACAAGAAAGAAACGCAACAAATCCACAAAGAATTTCAAATAAACATGTGATTCATGTTAACATGCACACTAGTACCAGACTATACTCTCATGTAGCTTATCTGCGATTGTTATATTGCACCATCACACTTGCCTGCAAGTAATCAGAAAGTGCACTCTCTTGCTGCTCATGGAAAGATGGCGAAAGCAGGCTAAAAACTCTTTCTGCGGCAATTTGTAGCCTTGCCTGATGAGAGGCAATGGGACCAACACGGCCTACAATGTGACTTCCGGTTCCGGTGCACCCCAGATCCGGCCGGGCTCAGACCGTTTCAGACGCCGCTCAGTGATTCACATCGAACTACAAATGCTACTACTTGAGCTTAAACTTAAAACATCGAATAACGTCACTGCTAGCGCTTGGGAATAAAGATGAACAATGATGAAAACTGTATCATTAAAAATGATCCGTTAATTATCAAAATATGCACATTATGCTAGCATTGCCACTTGGCAGAAACTATGCCAGTTTGCTCAAATTATGCCAAAAATTTTGTTAGCATAATCGATAA
>JAOBAT010111834.1:0-14441 GCA_026413305.1 Hydrozoanthus tunicans
CCCCCTTGGACGGAACACTAGAAAGGTAAAGTGTTTTGTTCAAGGACACAAAACAGTGCCAGTCTGACCGGGGCTAAACCACGACCCTAGGATTACGAGTCGAACATGCTAACCGCTCGGCCACTGCGCCGCCGACCTAAACATAACATTTGCATTTATTGCTTCGACGTGGAATTTCATTTTCTGTATGGTTAATTTAGATGTTTTTGGGAAACTGCTGACCAGCAGCAACAACTTGACGAATGTTCAGATTTATCCTTGATACTTCTAAATATTTCTTGATTGTTTCATAATCCTTAGAATCATCCTCGCCATCCTTGCTTGTCGCTAACCAATCTAAAGGTGTCTTCAAAATTTTTGGCACAGCGTGGTACGCAAGTCTGGTTTCACCGGACATTACCATTAGGTCTCCACTGCGCATGTGCATGGCAATAGGCGTCTCCTCTAGGGTTTTGCCACCTAATAGAAAGATAACTGGCTGGCCAAAGCTGCGGGAAAAAAAAAACCGGTAAAGTTTTAGTGCTTGGAGAGTTAATAAAACCCTCATTACTGTGGTTCGGTCGATTACTAAAATAATTATAAGTGTTTAGTTTTAAAGAACTTGGTATGGCTACAACTTTACGGTAGGTACTAGGTTCTTGGCTCACTTCAAACAAATGAATACACGCAAATTTTTCCCACTGAGGTACGGAAGTAGAAACCACGTACCCCATCTCGTTGTTTCACAAAATCTCGTAGCTCACGCGCCGAGATTTTTTTGTTGTTGTTGTTGCAAGTCTTGTAAATAAGACAAACGGCAAGTTTTGGCAATGCAACGAGATGACATGATTTCTTTGCAACTTCCGGCATGCGCAGTACGACGAATGGAAAAAAAAATAATTGTACTCGTATTGGTTGTCGAACCTGAAGATCTCAATAGTACGCAATTACTTCGGAGACACTGCGCAGCTGTCTAGTAGTAGTACGCCCCCCCCCCCTCTGTGTGCCCATTTATGGTAGAGCCACTTACCTAAGTGAGAAGAGGGGGGCTGTGAGGTCAAACTCCGAGTGGTCTGTGTGCCCACTAAGAGTAGAGTCCAGGTGATAATAGTTGATGATACCTGCCTCAGGAACAAACCTGGATCAGGGTAAGCAAAAAAGAAATCTATTACGGTCTGTATAAAACGTTTCCGTCTTATGCCTTGTAATTCTAAAAGCCTGCTTTAAGGGTGTTCACGCAAGAGGCGCAGCTGCAGACACAAGAAAAGAAAAGTTTTCGTTTTGTTGCGCACACCTTGCACCTGTGTGTGATCTTCTTCACAAATTTCCAAGTGTGAATGGAAGTGCGCTTGTGTTTTGGTCTCTAGTGTGAACACGCCTTAGTGATTTACTTTCTTATTGTATATATTAATCAGGAAACCAATCAGATTTGTCAATTGATAAGGTCTTTAATGGCTTACATACAGATCCTAGCTGAAACAAACTCCAAGTTCTAATTGTCTTATAAAATAAAGACTTTCCAGCAAGAACAACAAATTTCAGAAACTTTCACAAGCTTTCTTACGAGGTAAGTCTTGAATTCTTTAGGAGGCCTATGAAACCCAAGTGCTCAAGTGCACTGGCCATGCACTCTGTCATGAGATTTCGACTAAGATCTATAATCAGTATTGAGAAAAGTTGCTTCAACAAAAGTTTCCAACTTCAGCTTCTAATGTTGATGGTGTTTTGACTGTCAAAGTTTCAAATTTCTGCAGATTTAACACGAAAAATTTCGCCCATGGACAGCTATAGGCGTGTGACATACCAGTATTCAATGATGTTCGTTCAAACAGGTAAGTACTAGCAAGTGTAGAAAGGGATAGTTTCGATTCATTTTAAGAAGAATTATGTCAAACTGGTGTATCGTTTGTGGTTCCATGGTCAAACTTACAGTGCACTTTTGTAATAGTTTCCTGGACGAATGTCATTAAAAGTCTTGGTCCAGATTCCCTGGCTGCAAGGCAGCTGTGCAACTTTGTGTTGGCGCAAGCACAACAGTAAGCGGCAAAAGTAAGTCAAAACGATTTATTTCATATTTGAGTTACACTTACAGCTGCTTACTGTGAAAAATGCAGCACTACTTGAAGTTCAAACTATAAACAAAAGAACCCTTACCTTGGAAACCCGAGGGAACTGCTTAAAGAGGTAAAAAATTCAACCAGATCAGTTGGAATAGCAGTGTAACTTTCAGAGCTGTAGGTCTAAATGGGTAGCAAAAAATCAGAATGTATCACAACTCATTGCAGCTCAGACTGTTACAAAATTTAAAATCCTTTTAAAATCAGATTATATTTTGTCATTCTACAAACTGCATAATAGAACTATACAAGTATACTCAAACTAGTAATAATGTGGTAGTGTTATAAGAAGGTAGAAGGTTTGAAAACTGAAACAACATTTTCATTTCCATAGATGCTGTAATTTTATTATTGGATGAATCTTAAGTTAAAAAATCTGTGTAGGAGCAAAGAGCAAAGAAATAAAGAGGAGATTAGTGGGGTCCAAACTTGTATTTTAGCTTTTAAAACACCTTTACCTCCTTCGATTCATACCAACTTTTCAATGAGAAAAATAATGAATAGGATACAATACATAATTCATTCAAATAATTACACAAACCTTAGTATCCCAGTTGTAGTGAAACCCAATTGTAACCCATCTAAGCTTGTATAAAAGGCTTTGTTCAAAGCAACTGCAGAAGACCAATCAATACAATTTAGACTTAGATATATACTAATTAAAGTATGTTTGACAATAATTAGTTGGCAAAGGTGAAGTGCATAATTATCTGGTAAATTATAATCCTGAGATGAAAATGAGGCATTATACCTATTGAATGTTCTTGTAAATGTTCTACAATCAATTCTAAAATTTTGTTGCAGGCCGCAAAATATATCATGTAATAGGTTTGAGTACGTGCCATTCAGGCCTAAAATCTTGGTTTAATTTTTCTTAATTTAATGTTTTCAGAGACACTCCCCTGCGTCAGCATACATGAGGAAGGAGAGTGTCTCAGAAAACTTTTCATTCTAATTAATTCTGAAACCAAGATTTTAGGCCTGAAACCTTTTATGAAATAATTATTTCATTTCATACTGAAATTATTTGACAGCCATTAGCAGATAAAAACACAACACAAACACACTTTCAGACAATGCTTTAAACTTTCAAGCCTCCTTCATTTATTTTTTCGCTGTCTGGAGGCCCCGGGGAAGGGGGGGGGGGTACTCCGTGGTCAAAAGGGTAGAGATGACCATTGGAATTTAAGTCCCAAATACCCTAAAAATACCAAGAGAGATAAAAAATTTCCCCCTAACTTACCTCTCAGTTTTAAAATTACCCTAAAATTACCAATTTTCCTTGACAGCTAGCAGATCAGCACAAAGTTCCTCACGATATGCAGTCAATAAAGGTGCGCGCGTATCAGAACGTTCATCGAAGGACTTTTTTCTTAACATCTTATCAGTATGCATGTTTGCTAAAACATGCATATGGGACTGCAAGCAGTCCAATAGCGTGGGTTTTTTTAACCCTAAAAAATACCAGACTCTTGGTTTACCACAGAATTTCTTTTAACAACCCCTAAAAAATATCGGACCGACAATTTTAAACCCCTAAAAAATTTGATGGTCATACCTACCACCCTATTATAGGGAGTACCCCCCCTCCCCCCCCCCCCCTCCCTCTCCCCCAGGCTGGGGGCACAGTTGTTAATATATGGAAAGCCATTCTTTACACATAACTACCAACAAACACAAACACTGACTTTAAAGGTGTCGCTCGAGGGTAGTACTTACACTGACCTGTCATCACATATACATGACTGCCAAATATCATCACTTCTGTTCATATGTGCATCAAGGTTACAAACATTGGGCTTCCTGTGATATTGTTTTAGACAATTTTCTATCCAGGCCTGCTGTCCCCCAGGAAGGAAGGTATTCACGACAAAAAGAAAGCCTAACAAGAGTTGCACATTAATTATATATTCATTTTGTATGCTTCTTGGTATTAAATAAATTTACTTTTTTTTCATCTTTTATTTTTTGAAAAACTTTGCACAAGACATAAATCATTCAGAACTTTTTTTTATAAAAATAGTAAATTAAGTTATTTAAAAGAAATTTAAAGTAACAAGTAATATAATTTAGATTACATAAACTGTTTGGTGTAATGTTGCAACTGGCCAATCTTCAAAACAATCAACTCATGTTTCCTCGCTTATATCAGGGGGGGAAGGCCCTGGCCCCCTGGTTCTGCCATCCATGTCTAGATGTTGTGGTTTAATTTAATTCATTCTAAACTGCTTCAACATAATAATATCTAGACCAGATTACTATACTCAGTTTAACTTTAAATTTTTTCGTATGATCAAAAAATGAATGCTGAATGAAAATTCTTTAATATATTTATATCATGCCATTTTATAGCCGGATATCTCAAAGGCAATCTTGACTGAAGGCTAGCAAGTAAGATGCTTATGGTTCATGAATGCTGTGATATAGGCTTCTGTTGTCTTCAGATAAAACAAAATGTAGTGGATGGAATATAACTGCAGGGAGGAGGGTGCATGAGTACACAGCAGAGGAGGGAAGAGAAGGGGGGCAGAAAGAAGGGGAGAAGATATGATATTGGAGAGTATCTGTGAAAGGAGAAAGGGGAAGGAACAGAGGGTAACAAATGCTTTTGTGTAGAGAGTGGAGTTTGAATGTTTTCAGGACTTTTAAACTAGTAGCTACAGTATCCCCAAAACCACTTTATTTCTTGAGACACAATTATTTATACAAGTTTGAGTTACTGGTGTTGTGCCAAAAAAGCCATTTTGCAACTACCTGGATAATTGATGATGCTATAAACTTTCCAATTTGAAGGTGGGTGTAAACCCAAGCTTGTAAGCTTCTGGTTTACATCTTTATTGTGCAACTGAACTCTGTTGATCTGAAAGGTTTGAAATTCAAAGTTAAGTTAAACGAAAAATGGTCATACAGTGATCAATATTATCAACATCTGAAATAACATATTAAATGAACAGTGACTATGACATTTCTATGGTCCAATGGTGAGCTGTTAGGGTCACAAAATATGGCACTAGCTCCCATCGGACAAAGGCAAAGTAAATGGTTTTCTTGTTTAAAATAGGTCTAATGTTCTTTTTATTCCAAAATGATGGTGTTTAAAGTTCTTGAAATCTAAGTGCCGTCGGAAACACGAGGCAATTTTTTTTGTTGTTTGCAAATGCTCGGGGGGGGGTCGACATTGCTAACTGCCAAGTGCCCAGCCCCCTGGAACTCATCTTCTATCAAATGCCCGGGGTTTTGCCCGGTGGGGGAGGGGGGGGGGGGAGGGAATGCTCGCTGTTGGTGGCACATTACATATACCCACCTTGTTCACCCATTTGTCTGAGTCTTCGAAATCAATGACATTTGCAAGATCCGGTGGAGGTTTTCGCTGCTTGTAACGCTTAAACTCTCTCTTAAAAGCTTCCATGAGACTAAGAACAAGTCATTCTTTGTTTTATGGATTCCGTTCTACAAGAAAAGACATGTTTTGAAAACTGGCGGCCATTTTGTATTAAGGGTGCCGTGAGGAACTGGATCGAGTAGCGCCCGGTCCGCACGCGGAAATTCGCTGGGCAAACAGAAAAAGATGTGAGCCACGTGAGACTGTTAGTTTGACATCTACTCTAAAAGTTAGGTTATTCTTCGAATAAAAAATGGAAGGAGATGACGTCCCTTCTGATGTTGATAGCGACAAGTCTAGTGGAGAGCAGAGCATCCAGTCTGAAAGCGAGGTAATTGTTTTTAGAGAGCTATACAAGTCGTTTATCTAGTACGTTTGCACTGTTTTTAGTGTTTACAGAATCGATCGATATGTCACAAGATCAATGAAAGATACTTCTTTTAAGATTGAATGAGGTCAGCAAGAGATAGCTTCAATTTCGAAAGTTAAGGCTTCATTTTACTGTTCTGTATTTCTGTCACATATAAATTATAAGACTGAATGGACGGTTAGATAAACCATCGTGTGATAGAGTTTTGTTGGTTTTTTGCTCACAGTGACTAGCTGTATGTACCTAGTGTGTGAATGTAGAACATTTGAACTACTAACAATTTGTAATAAACAATGGATCCTTATGGGAAGAAACCCGCGACATGAAAATACAGCAAAATGAGTATATGATTACTTTATTTGAAAAAGATTTTCAGTTCTTGTTTCAAGAGCAAAACTCAACCTTGGTCACATAGGCCAAGAACCTAGAAACCAACTTTCCCTGGCCTAGGGGAAAAAAGGGAAAGAACTTAGAGAACTCCCCCCCCCTTCTGTACACTTGAATGCTGTTCACATCCCTCACCCTATATTTCTGGTTTGACTCCCCTCCTTGCTGGATCCATCCATCCACGCTTAATGCCTTTTTTGTTCTTCCCTCTTCACTCTATAGTACTACCCTATAGTTTTCCATTTCCATTATATGATGTTATTTTTGTGTTTGCACAGTGAGTGAAGTATAATTAAGTTTATTATATTCATCAATTATTTACCATTTATTAATGACTGCCAAATGTTCAATAATAGACTAAGTAATGGTTCTTTTATATTTTAGGATGAGCTGCGGCAAGGTTAGTGAGGATCCATCTTATACTGAATTAAATCAGTCAGTTTCATTGGTGATATTACCTCTTGGTGTTATCATTATAAAATTGTTTTTGTTCAAAGGAGTGCAGACTCCAGTTTACAGTCATATTCAAAAGTCTCGGACCTTTATAATTTTTTTTTACTCTCTCTAGAACTTTCAGAAATGCCATTTAGCAAACTTCAAGAGCTGCAACAAAAAGTTGGAGCTAAGAGGTATGTATTTTTATGCTCTCTCAAGATATTTTTCCAAAGCAGAAAAATGGTTTTACAAACCTTTTGGCTCAAACAAAAACTAGGTAAGTAGGTCAAATTTATATTAGTAGATGCTCCGAATTAAGATGTTTACTTTTCTATATACTGTTAATGGGCTAATAAAGCCCTTGGGGGGTTTGTTTAATTGTTTGACCTTCTAGACAGGGGCTTATTAGAGAGGGGGGGAGGGGGTGGGGGCTTATCAAAGAACGCCAATGCAGTGAAAGACAGAAACGTGAAGTCTGCATGCTAAACAGATTTAATTATAGCAACTAGTGACTCTTTGTTCCTTTGGCATTCTTACCAGGAGTTACCAGCACCATTTCAAAACTGAAACGGATACAACTGTTGACAAAATATATTTTTGACACAAAACGCCTTATTTTTTAGCTCATTTGCCTTGATGTCAGGATTAGGAGGGGTGCTTATTTAAAACCTGAAGCTCTAGATGGGGGTTTATTAGAGAGGGGGGCTTGTGAGAAAGGGGGCTTATTAGAGAGAGGGGGCTTATTAGAGAGAGGAGCTTGTTAATAGAGCATTTAGCGTTTGATAAGTTAATTCTCCTAACTAGGGTTTGTACCTTTAATTTTAACCAAGTTGGGAAAATATTTACAGAATGACTTGGGTGGAAAGAGTTTTGTTCATAAATTGAAATAAAACTTACAGGTGTTTTTTTAACCCTTTCAGCCCCAGCCAGTTTATCATTATCCAACATAACTCATACACTATAAGCCATTTGGTAATGAGAAAATGAGAAATGATCCAACATAGAAAACTACTGAAGTTGAAAAGTAAAATTCTCCTAAACTGGTAATAGAAAATTTGTATGGGTTCTAGTTGGGAGAATTTAGCAATATGCCATTTGGCGCTTAATGATAACAGCTTTTCCAATTTATGTTTTCAAACTACACTTGAATGTTAGACCAGTTTAGGTTGGGTAAAATAATTTTCTTGACCAGGAATTTTGCTCCTGTAAGGTATAACCAAGCAATTAGTAGCCTTATGAAAGAAAAGAAGGGAAAGGAAAGTTTTAAGGAGAAGTTCAAGAGAGAAAACAAAAACAGACCAAGAGAGATTTCTTCAAAGGCAAGAGTACCAAAGCTTCGACAAGTAATTGAAGTCCATCAGAGAGTGAGTGACTCTTAGTGTTACTACTAAATTTAAATCCTTTCTCGAGCCTAAATGGCTGACAGGGCCGACGCTTTTCTCCGGTTTCTGTAGTGTTAAGCGTTTGAGACTACAAAAAAGTCAGGCAAAGTGTCTTGTTCAAGGACACAACACAGTGATCTGGCTGGGGCTCGAACTTGCGACTTTAGGATAAGCCGAACAAGCTAACCCTCGGCCACTTCACCGTCAACAGTGTTACTACTAATAGGCCATATATAGTAAATACCTAAACAAGAGAAGTAAAACCACAATTTTACTACTTTTTTCCATTTTCTTGCTACAGTACCTATAGTTGAATGTGTACTTGTTACATGCTTTGTTCAGAAAATAATCATAGCCAGGGTGAAGTGAACTTAAAACAAATAAACAATACTTTCATTGGAAGTTATATATATATGGGCTGTTAGATGATTTTGCTGTGTGATAGAGTGATCGCATGCACTCTTTTGCATTTGTTTCGAAGTAAAGTCAAATGCAAAAAAATTAAAATGCATAACTTAGTAAATATTCCAGATCAAAAACCAAATTCTCCTAGACAATAGAAAGATCAAAAAGTGAGAAAACTGATCGAGGGTTGCTCATATTAGTTTGTTAAATGTAACACTTATACAGTACAGCAAAATCATAACTCAAAATTACAAAATTTTACACTTAGCTATCATGACAACAAATGTCAACTTCAATTTTAGATTTGAAACTAATGAGTCTGTAGATTGCATTTCTACATGCATTAAGCCTATTATAATTTTAATAAAGGCTTTTTAACTAGCATCTGCAAACTAAACTAGGCAGATCTTTTGATAATTATTGAGGAAGTATTTAGCAATTATTTTGGTTTAAGGTCATGAAAAAACAGCCATTGAGGGGCAAAGTGCTAATCATTATCAAGAAATTTTTTTTTCGTTAAATTTTATGAACTTTTAAAACCCTTTAAAAGCATTGGCCAAAAATAAATGTGCTTTTGTTTTGAAGACCTCAAGGGATCCAAGATTTGATGATCTGTCAGGAACTTTAAATGAAGAGCTATTCAAAAAGTCGTACAGTTTTCTAGATGATGTAAGGAGCAAAGAAAAGAAAGTAAGTAAATTTGTAGCAAGAGCATCTACAATATGTATCTTAAGTTTTCTGTACTTATATTCTTAATAATATAAAAGAATGTATGGGTTTCTTATGTTTTTGAAAAACTCACTTTGTAAAATTATGTAGTTTACTTGGTTGAGAAAATTTTAAGATAACACAAATCTGTTAAATACTTCAGAGTTTTGAATTTTATGACTTAATGTATAATTTTTACAAAGTTTTGTGTATATCTATATAATTTAATTACTTTTCTATGTTTCCACTATAATTAGCATATTCAAGCAGAAATGAAGAAAACAAAAAATAAGGGGAGGAAAGAAGAATTGGAGTCATTGTTGAAACAAATGGTAAGATAACTTTGAATGTGTTTAGTCATTTTGAATACTTTGTAATTAAGTAGTACATTATAAAGTGTAACTCAAAAATCTTGTCTAGTTAAACTGTATGAGTAAACACTACTATAAACCTGTACAGTACATGTTATAAAATTGTTTGGCCAATACTACGTCTGCTAGTAGTTAATTATCTACAAAATTAATAAATTTTTGATAAATCCCTTTTAGAAAAGTATTAACAGTGAAAGTTATTTTTTTAACCTTATAAACAGTCAAAAGCAGTTTGATGATCTTTTCAGGTTCTTTTTTGTAGTTAAAGCACCAATAATAAAATGCTATTAATACATGAAAGGAAAGCAGTTTGATCATTAAACTTTCAATTGTACAACCTCAGCAAAATTACAAAATAATACAAATGTATGGAATCCGATGTATACCTAAATAATAGTCATGCATTTAATTTCTTTCACTTCAGGAACAAAAAGATGCCATGACGAAAGCTGCAGAAGCAAAAAAGGAAGCAGAGAAAAAAAGGAAAAAGGCAGAAATGGCTTTAGTTAAACAGGGGAAAAAGCCTTTCTACCTAAAGAAGTGTAAGTTGAAAAACAAGCAGACCATTAAATTATTTAGTTAACCTGTTTCTTACTGAATATAGCAATACATAGCTCAACAATATTTCCAAAGCAAAAAATAAGAACAACCTGGACATGTTGTTGTTGTAGAAAATTAAATAAGAAACTGACAAACTAACAACCTATTGTAACCTTAATTTGCAACCAGCCATACTTTTTCATTTTAATCTTTTTTTTATTTGATTTCTAAAATAATTAAATTAATTATTCCATAGTTGATAATATATGTAACAGTCAGAACTTCATTATATTAACCAACCAGCCTTGATCATAGCTGGCAAAATTAATACCATATTTTATTTAACCCCTTCCCTACCAGGTCTTTACTGTCCAGAGACTGGTGGCCATTTTGGATTTTCTCAGCCACCAGAGTATGTGACATGATATAATATGAGCATCCAGGCAATGGATTATAATAAGTGTTTGTTTTGAGGACATATTTATATGACCTGGGTCATTGAGCGATTAATTGAGGACAGCTATATACATCCTTTGTTGCGAAGGGGTTAAAGATATTGTCAAAAAAAGGACTAGATCTGTTTTTGTGTAGATAGCTCTGAAGGGTTATAGAAGAATTAATGTTGAAATGATATGAAAAAAAATCATGGATTTCATATTGTCAAAAGAGCATCTGAAACAGTTTTGAGTCAAACAACAACTTTCAATTCCAGTGAAAAAATTATGATTATTATTTAACCTAAATCAGAGTTATTTACTATTTGGTTTTTTAAAAATTTTGTTTCTTTCATTTTCAGCCGAAAAGAAAAAACTTGAGCTTGCTGAAAAATACAAGCAACTCAAGAGCTCAGGAAAACTTGAAAAGTTTTTAGCAAAGCGTCGCAAGAAGAATGCAAGCAAAGAAAGACGACACATGCCGAGAAGGAGAGGTGCAGACACATGAGAGGACTTGGGTTCTTGTTTTACAAGAGTGAAAAATTTGTTTGGCATTAGAGTGAATGAGATTCCAAGGCTCCCAGATGACTGCCCCCCCCCCCTCCTTCACCTCTTCTACCCCTCCCCCCCAAAAAAAATTAATATTGACTCAGTGATACTGTGGTAAAATGAAAAGTTGATGAATACTGTCAAAACAGAGCTCAAATAGCCAATAACCCTCAGGTTCAGCTTGTAAACAACACCTCATACCAAGGCGATGGAGAGGAACAGATCTACACGTCAGTTACTGACCAGGGAGAAAAAGAAAAAGAAAGCACATTTTCTTTTGACTGTTGGGAGAACACGAGAAAATTTTGTGATTATGAGGCACAATCCGACTTTCCAAGAATTATTGTACATTGCATGGTTAATCAAACAGTTTTAGAATTTTTTTTTCATAGTTATTGTATGATGGTAATGACATACAGAGATCAAGTGTTTAACAACTATAATAAAGAGATGGGATAGATGTTATTTGGTGTCACATCACTTTCTGTTAATACTGGTGTTTAATAGCTGCTGTTGTTAGGTGGGGACAGCCCGTACATTTACCGAAATACTTATATGTTTGATATATGGAAATAGATCCGTTAAAAAATGACTGACAAGGAAAAAACCAGAACGGCAACAAACACTTTTTTATCATATTGATGAATAGAAGCAATTCATGTTTTGCAATACGAAGACTAGCAAGTATAAATATTCGCAATTCCCAGATATTTTTCTACCAATGGCAATGATTCATGATTCATTTATACTTTATAGTATTTCTTCATGGTTCATGAGACAAAAGTTCAAGATTCATGATTCACTTTTTTTGTCCATGATTCATGATTCACAGCCTGCGAGATGATGTGATTCATGATTCCTTCACTTTTTTAGCTGTGATTGATGATTCAAGATTTCGCTTCCACCCCCGAACGCGAGAGCCTAGTTTTTACAGTAGATTATACACAGTCACAGTTACCTTCTCAACTCCGAACTTTATCGAGTTAAATACTACTTCAAAAATGCTTAGCATTGTCAGGATTTGACGGTAAAAATCTGCGATAAAATATTATGCACGTTTCGACGTTTCCAGAACGTCGTTCTCAAAAAACGTCGAAACGTCGTGTATAATATTTTATCATGTATAATATTTTATCGCAGATTTTAATCGTCAAATGTTTTACTAAATCTTTACTTGTTCGAAATATCAGGATTATCGCACAAATAAACTTCAACTGAAAACAAAAAATAAACAACCCAGAACCTTCCGTTGGCGTTGTGCTCGCCGTTTACAGTGAGATTTTTGTGAGTGTTAGTACGTGAGACGTACTGGAGAGATCTGCAATCCTTTCCTCGCCTTTTGCAAAACAGCCGACTGATCCAACCAATGTCAATGCCTTTGGCTATTTCCGAGCTCGCGTTTTGTTTGGTAAGCTCTTTATAGAAAGTTATTGTGGTGGTGAAGATATTTGTGGTTTTTATTTGAAGTGCAACAAAAAAGCAAGGAGAACAGGCAAATAATGTTTCAAAAGAAAAAAAAATGAGAAAAAGAATTGTCACCGCCCGGGCTCGAACCGGGGACCTCGCGCGTGTGAGGCGCGCGTGATAACCACTACACTACGGTGACAACTGCTGACGGAAAGTGGAGTTTTAGTGTAATAATTAGTAAAGCATTGTCGGTGGTCTGGGTACTATTTTTTTTTAAAAAGTCTTCTTATCATGGAATAGGTCAAGGGGATTGTGAGTATATTAATTTCACTACACGTACAATGTAATTAAGCATCGAGGCCAGTTGAATCTTTCGAAACTAGAACCCGTTTTTCCTGGGTAAAAACTAGAACGCCGAGAGATTTTCAAAAGAGAACTACAAACGAGCTAGTGAGTAGTGAGTTTGCTGCGCGAGTTGTGTTGAGGTCCATTCAAGAAAATACCCTTTAACACTCCAATTCACGGCCATGCCCTATAAAATCAACTTGGAAAAAAAAAATTCTATCAACCTGGTGAAGGTTCAAAATCAGCCACTGGTGAGAGAATAAAATTCCTTTTTTTCGCGCAGGTATTTTGTACCGTATAGCTTTAAGAGGCTCTGACTGAGCAGAACCTGGAAATTGGGGGTCAGCTGATTGACTTGATACTCGGTGTGCAGAGTCCGGCTGAGGAGTAATGTCAAATGCCATAATTGAAAAGTTGTCAATTTCTTTTATTAGGGTGAAACTGACAAGCAACTTCGCAGGGGGTCAAAATGGCCAATTTAGAGACAATTTTAGCCGAAGTTTAAGGCCCTGTGGAAGAAACAAAGAGCAACTTCTGTGGTGCAAACTTATTGGCCAAAGTACTAAGTTTGTGCTGTTTTTGATATCTGTACAAGCCCGCCAAATAACGAACAAACATTTTGTACAAGATGTTTTAGGGACTACCTTTGTCTGATGAACCTAATTTGGCAGCCAAGTGATAAAATCAGCAACGATTTGCTTACAGAAAGTCAAAATTGATACTTCTGATGTATTCATGGTGTGTCTGTTGGTTTAACGTTAGCAAGGGTGGCAAAAATACAGCACTGCGTTTGCTCCAAATTGCGGTTCTCGAGCGTCAGTTCGTCCATCACCAGAAATCACCGACAGCACAGACAGGGGGACGGGGAGTCAACTTGTGACGGTTAGGATATGTTTTCCTATTCTTTGTATGAAAATTGAGGTTTGTAACTACAGCACTTTCATGGTTCTTTTTCAATGGGAATTTACATGGTTGTTCACTGTATATTTCTGATAAACGAGCATAATATATTAAAAGTGCCTCAGTTGTGTACGCACAATATCTCACAGAAACGAATTAATAAAAAAAACATACTAAGCTACTCAATTCACTGTTCTTCTGCCTCCAATTTAATGTTCGTCTCTGCGCTCAGATGAATGAGTGTAGTTGTCTTTATGCCGATTTCGAGAGTGGTAAAGTGTGACGTCACGTTGTCATGACGCTCGAAAATTTAGTTCTAAGCAAACCAATATGGAGACATGTGCGAAAGAGCGTGACTTCCTTTGCCATTTTTAATTTAAATTCTACTCAGTTAAATTTGCCAAAAGAAGCTCCAAATTGAACAGGGCAAAAGATAATTACTGTAAGCACTTAAAGAGTTATTTTTATTTCGCTTTCTATTCATCACCGACTGAAAGTTTGCAAGAAAAGTTGCACAACGCACCAGCGATCTGAAGCGGCTCATTTTGTTATAAAAAGCCAAATGGTTCAGTGCTTTGTGCCCGACTGTAACCATCAGTCTAAACGGGACAAATGTAGTAACATTTTTTATTTCCCAAGTAAGGGAAAAGGTTAAAACAATGGTACTTCCTAGGAACCCAATTTAGGGGTTGGGGTATTATGTGCCGCCACCCACCACCTTTTTTCAAAA
>JAOBAT010111845.1:0-14438 GCA_026413305.1 Hydrozoanthus tunicans
CATTCAATCTCAGTTATCAGCTCATATTCGGAGTTCACCAAATATGGAAACTGACTGTAGTGTTTGCAAAGCCAAAACCTAGGTTCTTAATAAAATTTAGCTGTTATTTTTAAGTATGGAAGAGTTTAGAAAACTAATTAAGATTAATAAAACAATTATTCCTTCGCGCTTGTTGGATATGAGCTGATTTATAGCCAACTCGGCGCTACGCGCCTCGTCGGCTATTTAACATCTCATATCCAACAAGCGCGAATGGAATAATTGTTAATTATGTAGGGGCAGATGCTGGTATTTCCTACAAAGTATCAGAATAAAGAATTAAAAGAAAGAGTACTTACTGCCTAAAAACGTTTGTAGAAAACTTCAAGGAAATTTAAGTTCGTAGAAACTCTGCTTAGAAATATAGTTCCTGCAATCTTATGGTTGTTTATTATTTCCAGATGACTTGGCGGACAGCATAAGAGACGGCCGTTACTTTAATCAGAAGGAAAAGATGGTACAATGGAAGTAGGTAGTTCCTGAACGCTTTCTGGTAGATAATTCTTTTGCGGAAAGCTTTAAAGTCCCTATCAAGCTTATTTATTATATATTAGCTACTAAGTTTAAGTAGAACCCTTTAATAATAGTAATTTTCGAAAATAAAACCTTTTCTCGCCGTTCCTGTTACATTTATTAGACTTGAAGTGTGCAATGATGACGTAGCAGGAGGCATATGACGTAGCACGAGGCATGAAGCAGAGACAATCTTTTTTACCTCAAACATTGGATTCTGGTAACAATAATCACATTGTTGTAACTTTTATCAATGAATTATTGCCTTGAAGTTGTTCAAAATAAAAATTTTATGACATTTTTTAAAAGAAATGAAGATTTTAAAACAAAATTACATAACTCACTGCTGCTACGTCACAGGTTACCAGTCCCCGGCCTGCTCGGTCAAATTTATATTCCGATGTTTTATTGATTAAAAAGCATACTTAGACGTGAACATTTTCTTTGCTTATTCGAATTTTGAGTTCACAAATGACTACAGTTTTAATCCGAAAAGTAAAAAACTAAGCTTGATAGGGATTTTAATGCTTGAAGATTTTCAGTAACTTACAATAATGCGATAATGCATTTCTGGTTGTCAAGGGAATAAGAGAGCCTCGTGCGTGTTTCTAGACAAAAATAGAAAACGCTGTGACGTAGCAGAACACGAGAAAAGTGTCGAGAAGAAAACGAGGCGAAAACAACCTCTCAAGCCCACACGAAAAAAAAAACATTTAACTGTTTCTCTTGCGTTATGTGACGTCATACCATGATTTATATTCAGTTATATAAAACAGAGCGCGCGTTACTTCGGGCTTATTTTCTAATCCAAATTAGAAGGAATAAGAAGGTGCGCAACTAAATTTCACGAATAACGATAAAGTTACAAACATTCGGAGGGTAGTGCTAAATAGCTCTTCAAAAGCATATGGCACAAAGTCAGTTTTTCGACTTTCAAAATTAATGAGTACCTTAAAAACATTAGCTGATGTATTTCTTTCAAGCCTTTCTAGTTGAAACATTTCTGTTTTTAGTTTGTTGAAAACCTCCATGTGCAGTATAACAAGGTTTTCTTTACTTATGTTTTGGAGTACTACTATTGGATAAAATGTTATAGCACAAAAAAAAATGAGCGGCGGAAATAAAAAATCTTCGGAGCGGGGGGGGGGTACAGTGGAAATTTAAAACTTCGTTATGAATTTCGAAACCCCCATTTAAAAGTTGCAATTTTTCCAAAATAATTATGGGAATCAGTGCCTCCCCCCCCCCTTCCCGGTTCCACCGCCTATGAAACATTGCTTTAAAATAAGGTAATCATAACTATGATGATGTATTCTAAGTATGAATTAAACATACTAGTGTAGTAAACTGAACACAGAACAACTGCGGGTTGCCAAGATTTTACACGGGCGTGATACATCATATTGTTCGTACTGTGGTCTGGGTTTGCAGTCCAAAAACCCTGAAGGGAAGTGAGACAACCTGCGATTTAATTAACCCGTTTTGTTTCATTTAGGAAAGACTTTGGCGCTTGGTCAGGCGATGTGAGCCTACAGTATGTGGTCGAGTCTGAGCCAGCGGCCTATCGCGTGGCATGTACAGATGGGTGCGGTGGTGTTGGAAAGTGTGGTAATCCAACTGTGGAACAGGTGGAGGTAATAGCGACTACCACTAAAAGTTGTTTATTTTTGGTTTTCACTCCTTTTCTCTCTTGAGACGCCAAAGACAAAGCGGCCATATTGGTCCCCTAAACAAAAGAAATCGTCAAATTATTTTGTTCAAGGAAACCAACATGGCGGCCATGACGTCAGGTTATAACCGGCAATAGTCTTCCGGTTAGGACTGGGAATGAGTGCAGGAAAGTGAGGTCATAAAAGCTTTGTTTTTAACAGGGTTCGTCCGGGTCCTTAAAAACCTTAAAAGTCCTTAATTTTCACTATCCAAAATTTGAGGCCTCAAAAGTCCGTAAATTTTACAAAAATCAGTCCTTAAAAAGTCATCCTTAAATTTTTGCTTTTTTCACTGAAGTTGGCATTTTTGTTTGAATCACGAGTCATGTACTTAGCTAACAGTTTGTTGAGTTTGAATGCAGACTACACTGTTATGTTGGCATACAAAGTGCATAGTAACAGACATGCTTACGTAATGCCAAATCAAACCTTTGCGGTTCTATAGACTTTAGTGTTGTACGTGATTAACAACTAAAACGTGCCTATGACTATATAACTGTGCCAGGAAAAATCAATATCGCAAATAGTCGTGTTTTAGGTCAGTTCTGGTGGTTGATGTCCCAATCTTAAAAAATCCGAAAAAAGTCCTTAAATTTTGCTTTGAGAAAAGCGGAGGAACCCTGTAGTAATTAAACAAAGTCCACAGTATTCTGCTCGATATTGTGTGTCAATGACTCGCCGCACTTAGAGTTGCTTGATAAAGAGCTCAAATCTACGAGGTGGATGACTTTGACAAACAAGAGTGTGCATCACCATATTGACGCCTTTATGAACTCATATCATTTGTTCCTAGTTCTGCATAACAGCCATTTTTGAAAAAAAGTTCATAGGAGTCCAAGGGCCTACGGCTTAACGTCCTTATCCGAAAAGGCGCCAAGGTGTAACCGCTTACAGGCAGCACCTTCTCAGGACCCAGTTATATTAAGATTTTGGGAAGGTCCGGCACCGGGAATCGAAACCCCGCCTCCCGCACGACAGACTGGTGCCTTACCAACGTTAGAAATTAGACTATGAAGATTGTAAATCTTTGCTCTTGCGGTCTAAATGATTCATTTATCTTTGGGTAGCACTGATCCTGCAATTGATTGGGCACAAAGAGATAAAAGTCTGTATGTGTCACAGCGTTTGTTAGATGTAGAAGTAAGTCACGCTTTGCATTTAGGGCAAGTAAACACATGTTTTCTCTCACGATAATGGTTCTCTTAAAACTTTGTTTCCATCAGGCAGCCATCAATGAGCTAGAAGTGAGCACTGATTTTCAGCTTCTGAAAACACAGAACATTGAAGGCACCGTGGAGCTACTAGCATCAATGACAGCAGAGCTCTCACAAAGGTAAGGAACTTTTCGTAGGGTGAAATTGTTCTGGCATTGATGGAACAAATGCATATTTCGACCAACGTTATCATCTTAAGTGAGGTGAAACTCTGACATGCTATGATTCACCAAAGACGAGATAATAATAATAATAATAGAAATAATAATAATAATAATAATAATACACATTTATAAAGCGCTTATAAACAAGCTCTATATTAAACTAATGTAAAACTTGGGCTCGTATATATAACTATGTCACTAATGATAAAACTGATCTAAATACTAACTACAAACTAATATGTAGATACTAACTAAAAACTAATACAATTTACTAAGTAGATAAATCAAAAACATATAAACCATTACTAAAACTATCAATTATTAAATTCTAGTATAAATTAAAAGCAAGTTTAAAGACATGAGTCTTAAGCTGAGATTGAAATGTTGAGAGACTATGCACAGATCTAATGTTTTCAGGTAAATCATTCCAGAGGTAAGGAGCATGAACAGAAAAAGAGCGAGGGCCATAAGTCTTAGTATTAAATTTTACAGTTTCAAGTTTGTTAACAAAACATGATTAGAGCACCTGCCATGTGCTCGGGTTGACATGGGTTAGATTCCTGAAGTTCGGGTTTTTTCGTTCTCGGGTTCTCTTACGCTTTCCTTTGGTTAATCATAGCATGTCAGAAGATGATCATCTTCAGCACTGCTACAAAAGCTTCTACACTAGTATTTAATCGAGTAGCTGTACCCGTACCAGTAAAATTGATTCAGGGGTAGCAATGGATATTTTGACCTTTTCTCGTGTATTTTCTTCTAACACTGATCACTGTGATTACATGTTTTGTTAACAAAACTGGTACCCAGGGCATGGTTAACAGGGTTCGTACATAAAATTTTTGAAGCCTTTGAAACCCCTGGAAGTTTTGTATTAAGCCCTGGAAAACTTCATAGAATTTCATTGGAAAAACTAAATTCGCTAAATGATCCTTTTTTTCATTTCAAGAAAAAATTATGATTTTAGACTTAATTTTGTATGTTGTTATTACATTAAGTTCAACGAATACGAAGTTTGACGTCATTAACTACTCAAACGTTGTTAAAAGAGGCGATTGTGAAATTTATTTGGTGTACGAACCCCTGGTTAAAGATAAGACTCCAGACTTACCAATAACTAAAGAAAGAAGGCAACTCACTAATCATTCCAAGGGGCTTAAGACAAACTGCTTCAAACAAGGATATCAGCTCATACCAATACCAAATGTCTGTGCTCTTCCCCCCACCCCCCTAGAGATATAAGGTTTCTTTCTTCTTCATATGGAATTCACAAAACCATGAAAGTTTATAGAGTTAAACATTTCTTGCCAACAGTTCTTGGCCAGGAAAGATGTGGAATAGTTTTAGCAAGAATAACTTTTCTCGCGAAAAACTCTTGAAGTACAACTGTTTTGGGATGGTAAAAAGAGAGAATGAGATGTTTGAAACCCCGAACTACTAGCACCGTATGTCTAAATAACTAGATAATATCTGAAAGTTGATTTTCTTTAAAATTACTGATACTGTGTTGGGTATAGATATCTAATCATTGCCATATGTTATATTGGATTTTGTGTCATAGTCATGTTTTTCCGTTTTCCAAGGGTGGACAAAGGTGAATTTGAATCTCTAAAATCAATTCCAATTACACATAAAAATCCAAGGGGAAAGGCCCGTGAAGCTACGCGGAGCATAAATTACGACAGAAAACGTCTTCAAGCTTCTAGGGACTCAAACTTTAGGATTATAATGGGCAATAATAACAGTAGATCAAAGAAAAGGTCACGACCTAAGGCAATTGACTTTGATGACTTGGTGGAAAACATTTATGCACCAGTTTCTCCGGTCAAGAAAAGAAGGGACTCTCCAAAAACAAGAATTTTCTCGTTAAATGATTCTGCGAGTGACGAGGATTCTGTATTTAGTTCTGGTATACCAGTGACTGCTTCTAACAAAGCAGAGGCATGGTACGAGGATGATAGATATCAAGATACTGACGTCACGCCCTTGTCACAGACTGGCAATGGGTGGTCAGACTCTGAGGACGATCTTCCGCCATCAGGAATCGGCATTGATGATGTCCAGACTTACAATCTTTCATCATCGAAAGGAATTCAAGGAAATAGATCTGTGCCACAAATACTCGATTCAAAGCAGTCGGACGAATCTAAGATAGCTATGTTGAGGGACATACTACCAGATTCGTCTCTTGAAGATGTCGTCACTGCCTTGAGTTCAACAGGAGGCGATATACAAAAGGCTGTGGATAAAATTAACTGCACTGAGAGAAGATATTTGGGGAATATTGGTGATTCCGCTGCTTCGTCTCATTTACTGCAATCGAGCTACGATGAACCAAAGGAGGAAACCGTTACAAGTAATTTACTACAATCAGACGAAGCCAAAATTGCGGCAGTGCAAAGTTCGTTACCAGACTACTCGTTCGAAGATGCTGTAGCTGCACTAGCTCGTGTTGGTGGCAGTGTTGAAAAAGCCATTGACCTTATCAAAACTTACCCTCCTGCTTCCCAAGAAAGACGGACTCCGTTCATATCTTCAGTTCCATTATCGAATGATAGGGAAAGCTCCCTTGGTTTAACTCGGGAAGTTAGGGAAATCCCGTCCCATTCCCGTTCGACCATTTCGGCGTCTGCTGACACAAAAACAAGAGAATCTGCCACACTACAAGAAAAAACAGATCCAAATTTTGATGACACTAAGATAACGTTAGTACGAGATGTTTTACCTAATGTATCCTTAAAGACTATTACTACAGCACTAAACATAGCGGATGGAGACGTGGAACAGGCCATTATAGAATCAATAAGAATAACAGAAGAAGAAAGACAATCGGAGGAAGAAAAAGGAAAGATGGTGTCAACTTCAACTGCTACCGATCGTTATCTTGATAGCAATAAAAACGCAACTTCTCCACTTGATGTAGTGTCCAAAATCGCGTCATCAAATGATTACAGAAGTGAAATAAAAGATGTCGATTTAAACTCTGATATTGCGAAAATTTCTTCAATGAAAGCTGATCATGATGACAGGTATTCTTTTCCGTTTTCCTCAAAACAACCTACTAAAACGCATTGTGGAGATCCCGTCATAGCTGTAGGCAACAACTCTTCTACTACCAAGATGCGATGCTACTATGACTTTCAAGTTGATGCAGTTCGGGATGTTTTACCCGACGTTTCAGTGAAGGACATTGTCTATGCGTTGACCGTGACTGAAGGAAACGTAGAAGAAGCCATAACGAGATTGCTTGATGCTCCTGAACACTTGGGAAACCGCAGGTATGCTTGTTCAGCGACCGCTAGCAAATCGGTATCTTCAAGAGATGTTATTGACTTGACATGAAGTTGAATACTGTTTGGTTCAATATCATCGAGCTAAAAAGTTTTGTTTTCTATTTAGATTCTCTCGACGAAATGGCGGTCTCCTCATTTTAACAAATCTTAGATCAAAATTTTGCTTTTTAACCTTTTAATTCATTACAAAATTATAGTTATATACCGTTTACATCTTTGGAACTCCTAATGGTAGCCAAATTTTTTTCGTGTCAGATATGTTTTACCGTACCACCACAAAACAGTCTCATTTAGAAGTTACTATAATCGTCATTTACATTTTAATAATACGTGTTAACTCGTACAAAAACTATCAACCTTAGCTTACGTAACCAGCCAGGAGGGCAAAATGGATAATTAAACCAAAATGGGAAATTTTTAAAAGTCAGTAGATAACGGTGGATAGATAGTGGATAGGTGGTAGATAACTCGTTTCTCCACTTTTTATATGTAGTGTAAATGTATTGTTAAAAACTGGGAAACTGAAAATATTGTTTGTAATTTATGTCCAACCGTTAGCAAAAATCATTGGACTCGACCGACCCTTTTCTGTCAAAGTTTCACTTTTTCTCACGGTATCAAAAGCGAAATTACATGGAAAGTAGTGATAAGAATTTAGAAAGCTGTTTTGGTATTTCTCCTCTCCGGTACCTCTAGTTAAAACACCGAAATTCGCGGTTCCTTTCATGTACAGTAAACACTAGGCTGAAATTTGGTTAAAAAGTACCATAGACATAACACACTCACTCTGAAAAATGAAAATTTTTCTTATAGAAAAAGATGTACGGCACGAGTTACTGAGTTAGATATTATTAATTTAAAAAAATCAAAGACCATAGCACAGGTTGCTTTTTCTGCAGTCATAGGAAATTTCAGGGTTCACTGTTTATGAAAATTGCTAATAAAACTATGTAGCCAAATAAATCCTACCTTCTAGTTTCTTTAATGTAAATTTTAAAAGCAATTTTAAGAACACTTTCGGGCTGATTTTGCAGAAAATTCAAAATATATAAGAACGAGGTCAGCCTGAACCCCCAAAACGTGTGTTCTTTTGTGCGAGATTTTTCTGTAATTCAACTGCACTAAAGTTACTTTTCCAGACGGAACTTGAGTGTTTGTGTATTAATTTACCACTACGAACTTCGAGATATCTAACTGATTACCTTGATAAATTAGATTGGATTTTTGTTTTTCATTTATGCGCTTTAGCATGAAAGGTACTTGTACGCGATTACAATTGGCTGCGAGCAGTCGCTTTTTTTCCTCTTTAGTTTGTCGAAGCTGGCAAGATTGCGGGCGCGAGAGTACTGGGACTAAGACAAAAAATAACGCCTAGACCCAGTTTTCTCGCATCTGCCATCTTGGTTCACCAGGCTTTGTCTTTGTGTAGAGGACACAACAATGTAAACCAATCAAAAGAAAGATAAAGCTTACCTCAACCTTACAACAACCAATCACAAACCGTGTTTAATTATGTGCCCTCTACAGGAAGAAAGGCCCATTTACCCACTTCGACAAACTAAAGAGAAAAGATAGCGCCTGCACGTAGCCAAGGATTACGACTTCCATCAGCATTCGTTTTGGCTTGCGGTGGTTCTAATTTCATCAAGCGCTTCTTTCCAATTAAGCGTGTAGAAGTTCTCTCCCACTATCACCCGCTCTGTCGCTGAAGTAATGCGAAGGTTTCTTAAGTCCCAAACCAAACAGATATCTGGCATACTCTACATATACAGCGTGAACCAGCGACGCTACAAGTTCATCAGTTAAGGAGAAGTATGAATAGGAATATGATAATGGTGATCATAAAATTTTTAGTAACAATCGCAAGCCAGTTTACTGTATAAGTGCGTATCATTTCTGTCTCTTTAAACAACATTTGTATTCGAAAGTTGTACCTTGTAGGCGATGGGCTTATATCCGGGAAGCGGGGCTTTACGGTATTTTACTATATACGACCTAAGTACTTACTCAGTAACAAAGGATAGCTGGCGTTCATTCACACTAAAGGATACCGTTTCTCTCGTCGTCCATTGGCAAAAATCCGAACTCCTGACAAGCCTGGGCAAACAGAGCAGCCCGCTCAAAATACCGCATGCTGTAGCAAAGGTAATATGGGTCAATTTAAAACACATACCGAAAGGAAGCAGCTTTAACCAAAGGTATCTTAGACCCAGCTCATCCGTGTGAAGTAAAACAGCTTTATAATTATGTTGATGTTTAGTTCTTTTGGAGGTATGTTTTCTAATTCGCTGGTCTCCCCAACAGGGGATAAAAATCTTCTCAACGTGTTTTTAAACACAAAAATAAATTAACATAAATTTAAAAATCGTAGTGTTTCCTGGTCGAAGTGCGTAGATATAATCTTGAATTTGTTTCTTCTGCTCGTGTTGTTCACTATTATTCACTGAGTTGTTTACACTGTTAGTTTCTTCTTTTGGATAATAAAATTAACTTTCACTGTGGTAGCTCTCGTCCGAATCCTTTTCCGAATGTTTTTCAAACAATAGTTTTTGAAGGAACAAGAGTCTCCCTTTCTAATGTAACAAATGTTGTAACTTTTTCGGATTAAGAGAGAACCGATAAGAAAGAAAACAGGCAAACCCGGTCCGAATAGAAAAAAGCTGGCGCGACTAGCCAATCAGAATCGAAGATTTGTGATTCCGGGACTGAGGGACAGTTTCAAAAAAATAATGTTATTTACCGGCCGTATTGAGAAAATGTGTGCCAGAGGTCAAGTGGTTTACGTCCCCGGGGACGTAAAAGAACCCACACACTAATCGATGAAAGCAGGGTCCCCGGGGACGTAAAAAAGCCCACACACTAATCGATGAAAGCAGGGTCCCCGGGGACGTAAAAAAGCCCACACACTAATCGATGAAAGCAGGGTTTTGACCTGGTATTGTGCCTACCCGGCCGTATGGGGTGTATATCTTCAACAAGACTATAAACTGTGCGGCGGGCAATGGCGCCTTTTAACGCAGTTTTTCTACAAGTCCCCCAACATTTGTTAAGCCACAAGCTCAATCCTTGGCGAGCCTAAGTAGCTCATAGGGCCGGCGCTTATCTCCGGTTTCTGTAGTGTTAAGCGGATAAGAGTCTTTGACTCCTCCTGGGCAGGACACAAATCTATCGCAGAATAGCTCCCAGCAGAACTGGTACTCACTTATACAGCTCAGTCGACTGGAACAAAGTCAGGTAAAGTGTCTTGTTTAAGAACAATACACAGGGGTCTGACCGGGGCTCGAACTCGCAACCCTAGCATTACGAGACTTTGCCGTCGACCCCCGACATTGTAAAACCCCTGTAACTCGGCCTTTGGTTGCGACTTGGTAAAAGTTGACGATACTATATATATAATGTAACTTTTCAAGAGAGAATCGTAACATGGTCGCATATGTTACCTGTAAAGCATATCTAACACGTTGTAAAACTTTCCAAGAGACAGCCAAACTAGAACTGCTTTGCTCTGCAATTGAAAAAAGGGTGGTAACTCAATTTTTATACACGAACAAAGGTCCTGTGTTTGTTGTGTTTTTTACGTTACCAACAGTACATCGTAACCACAATGCACATGCGCAAACCATCTGTTTGTACCTCTTTGTTATGTTGTGCCCCGAGTATCTGTAATTACAATAAATTAACTTTTCTACAAGGCATGTTGTTGTTATACATATGGAATTGCTCTTGCGCCTTTGAGAGGTGCGTTCACAGTTAACGGTTTCATTTATTTTCCTTACTTTACTAGCGATTGTTCAATTACTGTGCTCACTTAGTGGGTGCCCCCCCCTCAAATTGTTTTACAATTGGTGCAGAAGTTATTTTAGCTGAATCACACAGTTCGGGAATCCTGCTGAAGAAGTGACTATTTTTTTGTTGTTTTTTTCAACTCTGGCAACATATACAGTTCATGTTTTAAATAGATCAACTTCGATATTTTAAAAGTCTTACTTGATTTTAAGACTCTTGGGGAATAAAACAAAAGAAACCGAATTAGCATCAGAAAATGAAAAGTTTATTTCCTTTGTTTGTTCCCCTGAGCTTCGTATCCAAGAAAGATATTTTTATAATAACGAAATTGGTCCATTCAAATTAACGTTAAAACCGGCAAACTCCAAAATGATAGTTAAAATGAAGTACGCACCTGCTGGCTTGTGTAGGTACTTGACAGATGCTCAATCCATCTTCTCATCACTTCGGCACAATCTGGGTAGTTTAGAGTGGCCTGTGAACAGGAGAAAAAAAATCACAAAAACCCCGATAAGATTGTTAATAAACTTTACCTCGGTAAGTCAATAATTCCCAACTCCTCTGAGAAACTATTGACTGCATCTAAGCTAAACTTTTTTCTGTTTACGCGAGTAACCATATTAACCACGTAGAAGTTTTCTAACAAATTGCTTTCGGCACAGGACTTGGCGTTAAAGTCAATTTTGTGAAGGAAGGAAAACCCGCGGAGTCAAAAGAAGATCAACAAATCTTAGGGAAGGGGGGGGGGATTAAAACGTGAAGCTCTAGACGGTGGGGGTAGGGGCTTTTTAGAGCGACTGCGGTTTTTGCACCGAGACTGGCTCAGATAACGTAGAAACTTTGGTCGCTGTAATACACTAGAAGGAGAAACAAAACATAAAATCTACTGACCTTCGCTAGCCAGGCGGCTTGGTCCCAGTCTCCATACGTCTGAAGATACCGACAGGCATCCAGCCCCTTGTCAATCAAAGACAACAACTGCACACCCTCTGTGGACGCAAAATTTGAGGATGACTTACAATCCGTCAAAGAAAAAAAAAGATACGTCTGTTTTTATATGCGTAAAGAACTAGCTCAGTGACGCGTTCAGTTGTGTTCGCTTAAACCTCGAAAAACTTATAATCTGCGGGAATTTCAAATATCTGTCCCTGAAAGTATCCCGATTAAAATACAGGGATTTAAACGAGACAATTGATTTCAATACTACGTGAAACTAGATTTATCAAAACAAATTATCTTCAAATGGAGCGAAAATAGAAACCAAGCAAGTACATCTGTAATCGACTTTCATCTTTGCCATCCAACATCTTAACCCAAATTCCTAAAATCTATATTCTTTGTTGAAGCATTTCAACTAAATGGAGCTTTTTATTTCCCAGAAATGGAAAAGATAGTAAAGGAACCACGAAATAAATGTACTTTGTCTGAAACAAGATGACTTTCACATTAATTTTTACCTGCCAGTTTACCGCTGGCTATAAGATTCGTCGCCACCAATTTTTTTTTTGTAGTACTCTTTTTGAAAATTTAAAAACTGACTTCGTTTCACGTACTCTTTAATTAAAAATGATTAAAATACAGGGAAATCAACGAGACAATTTATTTCAATACTGCGTGGAACTAGATTTATCGAACTAAAATACCTTCAAATGGAGCGAAAATGGAACAAATCAGGTCTGTAAAACTGTAATCCACTTTTATCTTTGCCATCCAACGCCTGAATCAAAACTCCCTAATTCTATATCCTTTGTTGAAGCATTTCAATTAATTGGAGCTTTTTATTTCCCAGAAATGGGAAAGAAAGCAAAGGAACGTCGAAATAAATGTACTTTGCCTGAAACAAGATGTCTAATATTTTACCTGCAAGTTTACCGCTGGCTATAAGATTCGTCGCCACCAATTTTATGGTACTTTGCGAAGCCCCGGATGAACGAATGGTAGCCACTAAGCACGCTCTGTAACAAAACGACAACATTAAAATTAATACGATCAGTTTGAAAATCCGATGTTTCGTGCACCACAGCAATTTTACTAATGGTCCGTGCAAAAACTAGGCAACCTTCATTGATCTGCGGCTTTCACTTTTTCTTCACCAGAAAGTTTAAACTTCATACTGAGAACACATCAACATGTGTACAACATAGTTTTAAAGTAAAAAGCAGTGAAACTCTATTCTAAAGGAACGTTTCTTTTGCGCTTAAATAATTTATCTAATCATAGAACTCCAAAACAAAAGCAAAGAAAACGGTTTCACTTTTAATATTTCCCACACGGAATTATTTTACTTAAACTGAGAAATGTATCAACTTGAAAGGCCTGAACTAGAAAGAAATACGTTTGCTTACTTACGAAGATACGGTCTATTTTTTCAGTTTCGCCCATCAGATAAACGGTTTAACAATATTGCAAATGGTCCCTTTCCACGTCAGATGACCTGCTTAGTTCTTACCACTCCAATCGCTACTTAAAAAATTATTTTGTCTATATTCAATTTTATCGTGACGAGCATCGCCTTGAATAACATTCCTTAATTCAATCCCAAAGCGGTATAGACCATAGAATATTAAATATAATTCGCTGTTACGTCACAGTCTCTGAAATGGTTAAACGATACACCGAAAGACGCAATATGATGCACAAAGCTCCATTACTTCTGTGTTTTTTAACGTTATTGGCAACAGAAGATTTTTTCTTTCATAATTTTCCGAAGGATAAAAAGTTGCATGATGTAAAGAAATTAAATATATATCCTGCCTCAGGTAAAAAAAAAATTGAGATACGATGCTTGTGCATTTCCACAGCCATCGAAGTATTCTTTGATTTCATTTCCTAATGACAAAGCAAACAACTGGCGAAATATTTTTGTCAAAATAACTTCCTCCTGCATCACTACTGTTCGCCGCCATCTTTATTTTTCCAATATAGATCACGTGACTGGCCACTGAATTAATTTTAGCATAAAAAATGACCGTTCTTAGTTTTTCCTAAAAGTACAGCGATTTCATTATTCTTACCTGCCTAACCTCGCTTTTGGTAAAAAAAAAGTCTTTTGAACTAGGCAAGCCATGCTAATTTGAATGCACAGGAAAAAATATTAAAGTCATCGGCATTTATTGAAAAGGTCTAAACGGACACCTAAAAACCCTCGGCACAAACTAGCGAGCGCGCTCCATAGCCTACCGAAGCGAATCTGTGTAGTAGCTCTCATTCTCCGAGTCTGTTTCTAGGAACAGCTGAACGGCTCGGTCGGCCTGGGGAAGTAAAACCAGTGTAAAAGTCAAAAAGCACAAACTCCAAACCTTATTCAGTGACTTCTCTCATATCAGAAACCTTAAAGTGCTTATGAAGTGAAAAACTTAATTACTTCAAAGGACATAGACCTTGCTAAACGAGTAAGTTTAGCGGTGAAAAAATTGGTCAAAATCTTTTATGGTTCTCAAAAAAAAGGGCGTTTAATGTTTTCAACTGTTGACGTCTTTTTGTTTACGGGTAAATCTGCAACCAACCATAATCTTTGGATGAATTTGAGCTAAACTTGAATTAATGACCTATTTACGTTGAGAAACATTGCCAGTCTAAGTTTTTCTTAACCCTTTAACCCCTAAGAGTGCCCAAAGATGAGTTTGTAAATTCTCCCAAATTAAGCCCATAGTATTCCTATGAGAAGTTTGGGAGAATTTCTTAATTCATCTTCAAGAGTTTTTGGTGGATGATCAAATTTCA
>JAOBAT010111856.1:8239-32901 GCA_026413305.1 Hydrozoanthus tunicans
GTAGCGCTCTCGTTGCATGTAGTATTTACTCAATTATTCAGAGACTGCGACGAAAACAGCAGTAACCGGTTGATTTTAAAAGATGTTTTTGGAAATAGCATTTATTTTGGTTTATGTTCCGCTTTACATTTTACACGTATGATTCATTTGACAGACCACAATCGCCACGAGCTCTTAATTTTTGCTGGTAAAAACTGGATGGGATGACTAACAACAATGATTCCCCGAAGGAAAGGTGAAAAATAATAGATATTACCAAGACGTGAAGGGTCTTGAGGTATCAATAACACATAAATATTTATTACTTGCGTTGGACGAAAGTGTAACCGCCTCCGTTGATTAGAGACTGCATGTTACGTAAACAGCGAATTATAGGTCTATTAGTTGATTTGAGGTGTTTTTAGAAGTAATGACTAATTTTGGTTTATATTAGTCGCTTTACATTTTACGTACGACTCATTTATTTTGTCAGACCACTGTAATCACAATTCTTTTAAAACTGGATCGGATGACTAACACACAATAATCCTCCGGAAAAGAAGAAGATAGATATGAGGTATTTACCAAGACGTGAAGGGTCTTGAGATATCTATAACATATAAACATTTATTACCTGCGTTGGACGAAAGTGTAACCGCCTCCGTTAATCGCCATTTCACAATAAACGCGAAAACGATTACGAATCAAGTACACTCCGCTAACCGCCATTGGGTTTCGTCGCTTGATTTCTTGGCAAGAACTTGGATAACAATTCTGTAAGCAATGTTGAAAACACATTAAACTAAAATCTTTTTTTGCAGAAACATTTTAAATTCAATTAAATATACTTATAAACTTCTTTATCCAAAGCTGACAATCATTATTTAATATTTGAATGATAAAAACTACTTTATGTAAATACGTAAAATCTATGGTTTGAAAAACTTCTGAAGCCGTACTAAGGTCCAACCATAGCCAGTTCTTGTAACAGAATTCGAAACTGCTCTTTAAAATGTTAGAAGAAAAGAACATGAAGTCAACAATTTTTTTAAACAGACCCATTATTATAGCATTACTCAGAATGTGAAAACCATTTTTTTCCGTTTAATAACAGACTATCTTCAGTATGCGTAAGACTTGCTGCTCCCGTCTGCAGCAAACTAAAGCTGGGAAAGTGTAATTAGCAGGCAGCCTAGTCTTTGGTTCTTAGAATTACGTAGATGTCAACTCACCGCCCTTCGGAAGTTTTATAAGTTGTTTTTGAAAACATCTATATAGATAAGTTCATTTTACAAGTTGCGAAGAGTTACAGAAATTAACTCACGCCAGTAATTCTCGATGGATATAAAAAGGTATGTACAGAAAACGCACTTTACATGAAGGCCTTAACAATCAATCTGGTTGGTAAACTACATGCAGTTGGGGCTTTTGCATCTACAGTCTACCGTACCTCACGACCATCCTGGACGGAGTGCCCTAGGTTGAAGAACATCAGGGACATTGAAAGTAGCAGCACAACTTGAGCTTTCATCTTGTTCTCCCTTGAACTTCAAAGTCTGAGTGCTGTGCTCGTTGAAGTGGCCGCTTTATAGTTAGTGCAAAGCACATCTAAATTCTAGAATCATAATCACTAAACAATGAAAACTCCGCATGACAGGTTAAAAGGAAAAAGCTTATTACAGAACAGTTAACACATAAGTATCCTTTTGTTTGCAACTCTACGTAGGACTTCCTCTTCCGAAAGCGAGGCTTGGTGGTGTTTGACGTAAACATCTTAATTCTAGAAACGGATGGAAAGTCCGCCGCATGACGCGCTAAATCAAAACACTTGTTAAAAAAAATTGTTAACAGGTAAGGTTATTTTGTTACAGCTCTTTAGTGAAATATATGTACTTGTATATCTGAATTCTTAGGACTTCCGTTTCTTAAAGACTGATCATGAAATATTTTATTCACCTTGACATATTTGAAGTTTTCCGCTTTCCAGAAATAGACTGCATGCTAGCCATATTTATTTGTTTTTTCAAATTCTACAAACTGATAAACACTATAGCTAAACAAAGAAAATCCCGCATAACAGGTTAGATCAAAAAGTCTGTCACAGAACACGCAAACATTATTAAATACACAGGCTTTTTCATGACATCGAGCCGGTATGGATGGGTTGTTCTTAAAATTTTTGCTGATTTCAGTTAACAGATAAGGTTATTTTGTTACAGCTCCTCAGTGAAATATATGTACTTGTATATCTTGAATTCTTAGAACTTCCGTTATTTAAAGACTGAGATGTTTTATTCACCTTGTTTTCCGCTTACCAGAAATAGACTGCATGCTAGCCATTATCATCTGTTTTTTCAAATTCTACAAACTGATAAACACTATAGCTAAACAATGAAAATCCCGCATGACAGGTTAGATCAAAAAGTATTTCACAGAACACGCAAACATACACAAACAAATACACAGGTTTTTTTCATAACATCGAACCGGTATGCGTAGATGGGCTGTTCTTAAACTTTTTGCTGATTTCAGGCACAATTAATTTTTTTCTTAGTTGCTAATATTATAAAACAATGGATTGTTTTCTCGCGGAACAATAAAAGGAAAAATGAGTTTGTTATCAGTAATTCTTATAGCGATAAGGTTTCTAGACTTAATTCGTCTTTAATCAGGAGTGAAACAGCGATCGCAAATAATTCCTTCAAGACAACTCCAATACGAGAAAGTGAGTGTTATCATTCATCCAGTTTGGATCGTTTTAAAAGATTAAATCAATTTCTGTGATTCTGAATTTTTGTAATACAAGCGTTTCAGTCGGGTTTCAGTCGAAAAATCCTAGAAATTGATTATATAATTTATTTGTTTTTGACAACTCCAATATATACGTTCCAATCGTCCCCAAAATACAAACAAAACGATACGTATAAACTCAACTGAGGCAAACTCAAGATAGATGAACTTTGTTTCCAGTATTGACACCTTCGATTTCGAAATAATTTTGACTAAACTAAAAGAATTTGTGCGGGAACATGTCAACATTATACCAGACTAGCTATGGCTTGGGATGCCTGTTTATACTGATCCGTGTTTGGTTTAATAAAGCTTTCAGATATAAGAGTCAGTAAGACATAGAGAACACAAACCGGCCCTGCACTATCGCAACCAACAATTTTTCGTCTGAAGGGCCCCGACTCTGACAACGCGGAACCTTAGTAAAGCGTCTGATCAAACATCAAAAAAACTTTTTAAAAAATACTTTTTTACTATAGAGCTGTAAGTCTCTGGAAAAAAAATTTTTTACTATAGAGCTGTAAGTTTCTGGAACCAATTAGATGATTCTTTTAAGCTTTTTCAGTCAGTTGCTAATTTCAAGCGCAGGCTTGAGAAGCCAACTCCTGGAACGGTTCGGCACAATTTTCTGCCTTAGTGCCCGCGCTGCTGTGGTGGTGTGGACTGCTCCGGATTTGTCTCCTTGGCTTGTATGTACTATATATTTTGTATATTTATATGAAAGTTTATACTAATGACAGTTTTGATTAAAATTAGTGATAGTTGTTGTAGTTGTCACTGACAAGCCCCTTTTAGAGAATGTCAATAAATTAAAGTTACCATCACCATTACCACACCAGTGTCGACCACTTGTAACTGATAATTTTCATTCAGTAACTTTAGTTCATCGTTTGTCAGGTGGAGCATCGTTGAGGAAATGTTTTTTTAATTTTCAAAGTGCCTTTCATGGCAAGTAGCTTTGCCCATAAAGTGATGTTTGAAGGCACTTGAGTCTTTTAAGGGGCTAGGTGACGGGTTTGATCAAAAGGTCTGTCACAGAACACGCAAACATTTTAATACACGAACGCACGCTTTTTAATAACATCGAGCCGGTATGGCTGAGATGTTCGTAAACTTTTTGCTGATTTCAGGCACAACTGTTTCTTAATTGTTAATATTTTTAAAAAATGGATCATTTTCTCGCGGAACAATAAAAAGGAAATAAAGGAATACCAAATTAGTTTGTTATCATTAATTCTTATCGCGATAGTGTGATAAAGAGAGATAAGCACACAGGCCGAGCCTCTTTTCAGCAACAATACATATAAAATTCCTGCACGAGTACAAATACATGTAATTCGCTACTCCCTATATTGGGATAGTAGGTATGACCGTCGTTTTTCTAGGGGTTGTAAAAAGGAATCTGGTGTTAAATCAAGAGTCTGGTATTTTTTAGGGTTTAAAAACGCCAAGCTATTGGACTGCTTGCAGTCCCGTGTTTTAGCAAATAAGGGTACTGATAAGAAGTTTTAAAAGACGTCCTTTGGCGAACGTTTGGGTTTGGGAGAAAAATTTAGGATTTAGTTCGATACCTAGCTAGCTTGAATTGCATGTTTTTCGAGTTTTGCGTGCGAAAGATAACAAATGCTACAGTTCAAACATTCTTTGTTTTTGATGTGTCTAAATAATGTTAGAACGTAATAATTGGAAGAGTTTTTATTACTTTCAACAAAAGAAACCAACATCGTCTTTCATCCAACTTCGTATTTTTTGTCATGCAGGGAGTTCGCCTGGTCGACTGTGTAACAAACCATTTACTAGAATAAGTAGAATTCGCATGTACTCATTTTAGCAATACTGATTTTGATAAGTTTTCTTTAATATGCAAAATGGAAGTGGTATATTGTGCTTAAAATGGCCAACTTCAGCTTACTGGCGTAAGAGAGTTGGCGAAACTGAGTTTCAAGTAGAGTACCGCAACTTACGTAAGTTTACGGTGAATTAGGATAACATTTAGAAATTTGCTAACCGCAATTAGTTGGCACGGCACCGTTGGTCCGACATTAAGGTAGTTTGAAAGCAGATATCACCGACTTCCCGTAAACACAATTAGTGTGTTAGGCAATATTGGTGAGAGTACAAAAAAAATAACTAGATTGCTTGCTATCTAGAATGTTGCATTGTGAACAATGAAAGTTTAGGCATCAAGATTGTGATTCGTGAATCAGTGCTGTTGATAATATAGTAACGAAATAAGACAAAAGGGAACAATCTTAATGAGTTCTTCAAGCCGTTCTTCTTCTATAAATTTTCAGTTCACTTCAGTTTATTTACCTTATTTAGCAAGTATATATCACAAAACTGCCGATTTAAAAAGATTAATTATGTTGCAAATGTAAACATATTACAAATGCATGCAGCAAACTGCAAGTTTCCGTTTTTGATTTCCCAGTTTAATACTGAACTAAGTACGCTCATTTCTATTTGTTATCAATTTTGAATTATACTTTTGTATGTTGTCACAGGCTAACATGTTTATAACGGTAAATAAAAATGGTCGTTTGCAAACAATAAAAATGGCGGCGGATTTTGATTCAGCGCGCGCTGTGTGAGACTTTCAAAAGGGTTCCGTGTGCTCAGTTTTTGCCCTCTCGACCAATCAGCGCGCGTGATATTGAGGTTGAATAATTGGATTTTTTAAGATTCCCGTTTGACTGCCTAATTTGCCGACACATTCCGGCACTCCTTAGTAGTTTACATTACAGTTGAAAAAATCTTTAGCAATTGATACAACAGACAAGTTCCTCGATCTATTTCTTAAGTTCTAGTCAGTAGTTCTTATGAAAGAGACGGGTAAATGTTCCAAAACTCTTGATGAATATTAAACAATTCATGGGTAACGACATATGTAAATGTCCTGTTCTAATAAAATTTGATGATATATCATGCCCGCCCGGCTGATTTACTGAATAAAGAGGAAGAACAAAACGAATATCTAAACTAACAACAGAGGACGGTATATGACTAGCTGAAATCAAAAGAATCGTTTCTAGGTTGAGCCAATAACTTGATGAAAGGGAAAAAAAACTAACCGAGGACGATATACGTCTTTCGAATTGAATACACGGAGAATAAGCAGAAGACAAACAATGTCATAAATTTTAGCTTATATTCCATTGTTACAAATTTTATAATATATGTACACAAATATCAAGCAATTTAAATATGTTTATTACGCAATTCAGTCTTGTAGCTGCCATGTAATATTTTATTAAACTTTTCATCTTAAACCATATAAGTCAGAAGAAGCTTTTCTTTCTTTGAAAAAACAATAAAATGAAAAACAACGAAAAAACTATACGGCTGTTGGCTACACTTCGGAAGTTTAGAGACAGGAATTTAACATTGACCTATATCAAGTTGCTTGGTCAAGCACAAATTTATATAATTCAAAGCCTACAACGGTTTTTAAAATACATAGAACTCTTCAATCACAGACATTTCCACTCATCCTGTAGTACTTCGTTAAAGTTTTAACATTTAGAGTCCAAATTAAATCGATCCAGGAAAAACAATAGTATCTATTTTAGAGTTCCGGTCACTAACTTGTAATGAAAGAGACTGGTAAAGATCTGAAAATTCAATGAACGCGATATTGCCCGATCTGATATTCTTTTTCACCGGTGAGATCAAACGAAAGACAGCTGTCTTACGACATTGAAGCAATACGGTCCGTTCTATCATAAATATGACAAAAATCGTCCATCTCACTTCACTTCTGTTAACAGTTGATCAACAAGACGTAGCTGCTCCCGGGGAGGGGGGGGGGGGTCACAACTCCGGGGTCAAAAGGGTTGGGATGGCCGTCGGAAAAGTCCCCAAAATACCCTTAATCATACCAAGGAATAAAAATTTTCCACCCTAAAAAATACCTATCGGTTTTAAAATTACCCTAAAAAATACCAATTGAGAGCTGAAATTTTTGGCTGGGTAGATAGCGGGTCGGCTCTAAGGGTCCGTTTACATGAACCCAGGTTGGCTGTCAACCCGGGTCAGGTCGCCAACCCGGATCGTGAAAAAGTTTTGTTCACAAGGACCCAGGTTGTCTGCTGTTCATCGGGTCAACACGCGTGCTTTTGCTCGGTCGAAAGACTTGTTTTGATATTTTCGCTGGTATTTTGGAAAAAAATGGCGAACAGAAGGGAAGTTGTTGTGATGTTGTCGAAACGGGTTACCCGGCAAGGAGAGTTGACAACGGGTTCGTGTAAACAGTTGCAGGTGTTTGACTGGAGAAGGGTTGACCCGTGTTGGCGACCTGATCCGGGTTGGCAGCCAACTCAGGTTCATGTAAACGTGCCTTAAGTTCACTCGTGTTGTGCTGAACGTGTGATGCAGTGAAAAAAAGGAGCGTAATAGAACGATCGCCAAAGGACGTCTTTTAAAATTCCATATCAATATCAGTACGCACGTTTGCTAAAACACAGGACTGCAAGCATCCCAATAGCTTGGCGCTTTTAAACGCTAAAATATACCAGGCTTTTGGTTTAACACCGGATTTCGTTTTACAACCCCTAAAAAATACCGGACTGGCGATTTAAACCCCTAAAAACACGACGGTCATACCTACCATCACAATATGGGGAACACATGTTGACACACTCCACCAACCATCCACATATTCAACTCTTAAAAATTATTATTAAAAACACATTCCAAAGTGAGAAGCAACGATGTTGATCTATACTAAATTCAGAAAAAAATGCTATGCTTTCATTGGTAGAGGCCAGATGACGTGTGATACTGGCTATATCAAATAATGACCTCGTGCGAGGTGATTATAGCCAATATGGGACACATTTTCAAAATGACCGCCTCGCGTTTCGTTGAATCTTTCGGAGGACGAGATAAATACCTTGAAGAAAAAAGCTTTTCTAAAAAGCATTAAGGTTTCAAAAAAAGCATTTGGTTATGGATTAAATTATCTTGAAAGCCGTGAACAGTGTTTTTATATGTCCAAAATGGCAAACAGCTTAGCTAGCAAACAACTGTTACAAACAAAAATAAAGCAAACATCGATTGATTTTACCATTTCTTGTGGTTATGGAAGAAAGCAAAGTAGTTGTTGGGATTCGCATCGCAGTTGCTGAATGAAACGTCTTTACCATTCGATTGGAAACCTTGTGTTCCGCGTTTGTTTGTTTGTTTTGTTCTTGGACAGAACGCCAAGGAAGATGCAGGCACCGAGTGAATATGGGTTGGCCTGGTTTATCCAGCGTACTAGTTCTGGATTTGCAAAGATGACACAATATAATATGAATACGAGTTTGAAATATGATAAAATATGTCGCAAAGCAAAAGATGTTCCTCTGCGTTGCTTACAAAACTGCTTAGGAGAAATAGAAGTACTGATAATAAAATGAAAAAAAATGACCTAAGTTAAACATGAGGTTCCAGTATAAAAGGGTTAGGCCCGCCCCTTTTTTGACCCTTTTCATGAAATTTGAATAAATTTTGAATGTGGCCCGTGATAAAGGAAACAATCCATTTTCAACAATTAGGGGTCATTTACACCATAATCGTGGAGCAGTTTCAAATTTTTTAATAACAAATTGAGTCATTAGCATAATCATACCATTCTACTGGTAGGCGTACGACGTGAAAGGCTGCTGATAAGAATTTTATCGCAGAGCAATTCGAAATTCGCGCGTGCTTCGCAACACCAAATTAGACAAACAATATCGATCGAGGCCCGCATATTTGCGTTATTTTACTGGCGGTGAAACTTCGCTTCAGGAACTAAAATTCATAGTTTTAACACTAATAAAATTGAAACCAGCCGAATACCGTTATGGCAAGGCTCACAAGCAAGAATGAGCTATACACAACTGTAGATTGTTTGCTTAATTTTTAAGTAATACAACAATTACATGTTTGGAGGGGATTTACTGTACAGTACAAGAAGAGCAAAGCAACGGCTCAAAAGGCAAACAAAGGTTTACTGAGCTGGTTCATATGTGTAGTTTTATCTTGTGTTGAATCCCATCATTTTATAAAATGATAAAAATTCTGACGAGATAGCCGCAGTGATAACGTAGGCAACTGCGCTCATGCATATTTTGTTTCACGCTTTGCCATTGAGGCCGTGATTTTTGCATGTTAGAGCCGTCCCATCTCCAAAACTAATATTGTCTTTCTGGTGTGATGGAATTTATAAAGAGTGGCGGCTAGCCGAGAAACATCGGCAGATCGAATTCCACAAAAACAAATCAAGCAACACGGACCAAAGTCGAAGCAGTTTCGAAATTCAAAAAATGCCGGAATAAAAGCGAAAGATAAATTCCAAACTTTATATCTTTAAGTTTTTTGCCGTTGCAAAACTAATCTAAGTGCAAATAAAACGCGATTCAAAAAGCGTGCCATTGCTGGCAGAGAGCACAGACCTTTAAAGATGTTAAATCGACGGTGGATGATTGGCAACTGAACGTGTGAAACCCCTGGGCTCACCCCTTTTATACCGGAACCTCGTGTTTAAGGTGGAGCAGCAGTCTTCCTACAACCTTAGATCTAACAAGGAGCTTTAGCATCCCCACCGTACATACTCCATAACTTAAATTAAATTTTCACTTTAGTTTCCTCCACAGAAGGCTTTACATACTCATTTCACTCGCCTTATTTGAGGAAAAGACATGATTTTATGGGGTTCGACCTTGCCCAATACCACTCAGTAAAGCCAAATGTCGCACAACATTTCCCTTAGCGTAGTTTCCATTTTTATTACTTTTTTACGTCTCTTTCACATTATTATTTGTATCACTATCAAAGAACATCAATAACCTCCCCCCCGGCCCTCTAATGGATGTTGTTCATAGCCCTGTTTTACCAAAAATCGCCTACTGACGCCAAATATATTTTTGACTTTCTCAAAAAAATTGCTCATGCCGCCAAGATGGGAGAAGCGCAGAGCAAGCCAGGCCGGACACTAATCGAGCAGCAGCAGTTCAGTATCAATGCTAGGACTAGGAGCAACAAACTTAAGAAGATCTTTGAAATGATTGAAATGACCTAAAGTGTAAACAAGAGAAGAACAAATAGTAGCTGATGTAAAGATTCATTTTAAGTTTTTCAACGACTTTATCATTTTTTACACTGCTAAATGAAGCAAAGTTTCGGAAAATCCTGTATGAAGAAATTAGTTTGATCACCCGTTGATCTAGATGTGTTTTGTACAATGTTCTCCGAGTCTTAATTTGCTTTTTTCTAGATCTAGAGAACGATTGATTAGTACTCGAGTCGAAAACCGATTTATACTGAGCTAGTTATCATTGACGCCCATATTTGGCAGCCTAGGCCCGGAGTCCGTGCTGTAACCAAAGTGAACCTCTGCCGCAAAGCTTGGCGTGTTTCTCACCCGAGCTCAATTTTAATGACTGGAAGGACCTTACCTGTTTTACTGACAATGTAATACTTGATTGCTCGTGTCGTTGTTCAATGATAGTGTATGGTTGAGTACTGTTATATTGAATATAATTTGTTAGTTTTGGAGTTTTTGTGTTCATAGAAATTTATTACTGCATAGTCATTTCAATTTTGTGGAATACCTGTAAATAAGCTGCCGTGTTTTCACAGACTTCGATTCAGACCCCGTCTGTGATACACGCCTCACACATAGCTAAGGCCCCGTCGACCCGTATCCGGTTATTTTTGAATCCGCAACTTTTTCTTTCCGGATACGGCTATCGAATTTGCAAGCAAATCTGGACATCTTTGAATCCGCTCTCCACAGTGGAGATTTTTGAATCCAATGAAATTTCGGATACGTGTGGACGGTCGATTTCGGGTATTTTCTGGTGACTGCTAAATGGCGCGGCGCATGCTCCGTAACCAACATCTACAGAGTTGTCCTGGGTACTAGAGTACATCCGGAGTGAATCCGATTACGTGTGGACGGGCGAACTCGGTTTGATTACGCTGTGATCACATAACGTGTGGACGTGGATATTTTCATATCACATCAAACTTAAATTGTACTGTTTATGTGGATAAATAACATGAAAGGTCCTCGTGGAACTAGCAGGAATCGAATGATTCAAAGAGCGAATCCAACTTGTTCAAGCATGCTCTGTCATTGGATTAGATCAATTGAAGGGTGAATTAGGAATTAAGCAATACTTTGGAAGAAACTAGCTTTAAAAAAAAGCAAAAAAAACCCCCAAAACAGCACTGAAAATACGGGCCTGCGTAAAAGCCAAAAATTCGAGTCGTTTTTTCTGTGATAAAAACTCGGCTTACGGCATTTCGTGTGAGCACTAAGGTTTTGCTTGATTCAATTTCTTTAGTCTATCATTTGAACTTAGTTTCAAGTGCTATCCTAAAATGTGTGCGGTCAGTGAAAAACGAAGAAAAAAAAATCGAACCAGCCTAGAAATGTAGTGTGAAATTAGAGCAAGACTAAAACCAATTCAGCTTTTTGATTAAGTTCCAGTCAAGTCTTGAAAGTCTTGAAATTAAAGAGCAATTTTGAGTTGCCATTATTTGCAGGTTTGTTAGTCATATAATGGCATTTCAGAACTACCAACGTTGAGTCTTATGGGAATTTTAATTGTTGCACGCGCAAAAACACTCAAACGGCTAGATTTTGCGATTGAAACCCCCTTTCCTGTTAACGCCTTAGATCTATATTGTACTGTATTGTATTCTTTATTTAAAGCAGCTAATTAACGTTAACTGTTTACATGCATGGTATCCCACGCGCTTAGAGGGCAAAAGAGACAATTGGAGTAGCCGAGGCCAGATATATCTCTTCCATTCGGGACTTATAAACGGGACACCTTAGATGCTTAAATTATAAAATAGTTTCCCACGGTCGACTCATCCTGGACTACACGTTTTCATGTAAATGCAGGGCAAAGTTGTCCTGGGTTCAAAACCTCAAAAAGGGTACGAATAAACAAGTTTTTCCGGGTGGAAGGGCCAACCCTTTAGCTCGGGATTGTATAAACAGGGCCTTATTTACGTGGAAGTATCATACTTAATTAGAAGCTTTATTCTCCGAAGCTTGTGTACTGCGTCGATGGTAGTGTACGTTTCCAGAGCGATTTTTCCCTAGCAGTCGTATACTCCAGAACGAATGAAAGAAACACAGGGTTTTTGTCTCGACAGGTTTTTCGTCGGTACCGGGCCAAACACCATATATATGTCAAAAACGTGGAGAGTTAGTATTAGAAAGTATTTTTGGAATATATATCTTTGGTTCGGTATAATCGAAGATTTGCATATAGCTTTTCGGAATTATTCACAAGTTTCATGAAGTATATAAGGGATCAGAAAATCCTTTGATGAGTAACCGCTTCAGATGCGAATTTTAAAGTGCAAAGTCACGAGTGTCTCGTTTAGTATGCCTTAAGAATTTCCCAAATCCATGGTTTTCCAGGGTTACGAAAATTCCCTAACATCTTGGACCAACGATATTACTGCTAGTTCTGATACTAGAGAGATAACTCAATATGGAAATACTACCCACTCCTTGTACTGACGTATGGTTGTGCAATCTAAATCAGTTTAAAAAGTCGAGTAATTTTCGGACACCTCGAGTTCGAAATAAAATGGTTTTACAATAATAGGGCTGCAATTCCATTCTAAATGTTTTCGCTGATTTAAGGGCTTTTTTTTGGAAAAATGAGTGTCCTCTAATACTGCCATCGTAACATGACTTGGGCAGACAATTTTTTAAGCCTTTAGCTTTTTGTCTTGGATACACCATTACCGCACCAACTGGGCATTAAGTTAATATAACAGTGTCAAGATTGTGGGTAGTGACCAAGTTTCTTTATTTATTTCACATAGCGTTGAAGTGTTATCTCATTTAGGGTAAGTCACTTTATTTCATTTAGGGTTAAAAAGTTTCCTCACTTAGGTTGAGTCGTTTATTTCATTTAGGCGTTGATTTTTATTTCGTTTAGTGTTTGTATTTCATTGGCGGTAATACAACCCCATTCCTTGGGCGGGATTTCATTTTGCCTGGTCTTCTTAGACAAAGCCTCTTAATATAACAATGACAGGCAAAAATTGAGTCTAAAATCTTAATTGTTACCAGAAACGAAAAACAAATGCTTCATTTGGCAAACTTAGTTTTTTGATAAAATTGTATTAACTTTTCCAGGGCTTAATAAAAAAGTTCTAGGGCTACAAAAATTTTCCAGGGTTTTCCAGGGCCAGTACGAACTCTGTTATAGCGCGGTTCCTTGTTTAAAAAGCCGTTCACTAAGAAGGTTGAAAACTGGTCAAGAGCCGACACAAGTATAAGAATAAAACGTTTATTCAATGACCGATGTTCGTCGTTATACTACATCATATAATAAAACAAACGCAGTAATAAACGAAAGAAATAACAAATGTAAGTGAATTTCAAATGTACAGGTTAAAATACTTCTTATAAATAAATCATTTTGCCGCCAAAGGCTGAGGAGTTGCTTCCACCCTCGCTCTCTTCGTTCTGTCCTGTGTCTTTTTTACGGTACTCTTGCCATGACGGCCTAACGCAACACTTGCGCTACCTGCGTCACGCAACGACTGGTTTTGCGCGTAACGCGTGACCGTTGAAACACCATCCACAAATTTAGTCTTGAAAAGCACATTGGCGTTGTTGAACATTCCGTCTTTGAGGGACACCACTATAAACTGCGAGTGTTTGAAATGAGTGCGCAGCATCTGGCCGATATTCTGGGTGTGTGACAGGTCAAGGGCGGCGTCGACTTCGTCAAGGATGTAAAGCGGGGCTGGCTTGAAGAGTAGTAGCGACAGAATAAGCGAGAGTGCCACAAGTGACCTGTGAGAAGAAAATAAGCTTTGTTTTAGTACCAGGGTTCGTGTACATTCAGAATTTCGAAAACCCAGGGTTTTCCAAGGGTGTTTTTTCTTTTTTTTTTTAATGGTTATTCAGGGCTCTTTAAACCCTGAATAAAAACAATAATGTTCAAAAATCCAGGGTTATTTTTTTCGGTTTTTTTTGTGGTTGTTCAGGGTTCTTTAATCTCAAAATGAAAACAATGTTTACAAACATCTCTTTAAACAACGTTTTAATAGTTAATACTGTGAAATTCGTGTTTATTGAGCTTAAAATAACAACGACAAGCAAAAATTAAGTCTAAAACCTTAAAGTGCCTAGGAGCCCTTGTTTATTATCGCGTTTTAACTCAAAATTGTTCGGTTTGACTGAGCTGCGTTCGACCTTTGTCATACCTTTTTTCTGCAATTGAAAATCATATTTGGCGGCTCAAAAGTGGTTCTTTTCCGTGCGCGGCTATGACGTAGTAAACTGTGAAAGCTGAAAGCAATGGCGGACCAGATAAAGAGAAAAGCGAAGAAAGATGGAAATTATTGCGTAACTGAGGCGCCTAACGATTTTAGTTGTAAAAAATACATACTACACAACGGGTGTAACAATGAACTATTATCCGAAAAATACAGTTTAGTCTTCTTACTTTATAGGAACCACTTTTGTGCCAGACTTTCGAAGACGAAAAATCGCATTTCAAGTTAATTTTGCAGTTTTTTCGCTCTTGTCCCATTTTAAGACATGATAAGCTGCAAAAATATGTTACTTAAAAATGAAAAGTGCTTAAAAAAAAGTATTCAGGGCTTTTCCAGGGTTTTCAGGCTCCCTACAAACCCTGTATAACATAGGCTTAAATTTAACTCTGGGTTAGTGCTAATTGGCTTTTGAAAAGAACTTGGCCTAGATGGTTAGGGAAATTCATAGAATATTCGCCCACCTCTGCCCACCACTGAGTTCACTGAGACTCTCCTTCCAAACGGTGCCGAAGCCAACTTTCACCTCAAGACCATCCAACACACTTTGCCCTTCTGGAGGCGCCAGTTTGGCCGTTGCCCCTGGCAACAACGTCGAGAAAATGGAACCGAAATCCTATCAGAGAGGTCAAACGTCACATTTGTAATTTGTGTAAGGATTTAGGAATCTGCTGGTAGAAATTTGCCATCAATACCCCAAAATATAAGAACCTGTTTTACCAAGCAAATTCTAAGAGATTCTTGTATGTGGGGTTGCATTACATTCTTGTGTAGATTGCAATTTGACTCCTATTAGCCCCAAGTAACCTACATGTATATGTAACACAAACTGCAGTTCAGGGTTCGTACACCTTCAGAATCTCAAAAGTCCACGGTTTTCCAGGGCTGTTTTTTTCGTTTTTTCAGGGCTTTCTAAGGCTCTATAAACCCAGAATGAAAACAATAATGTTCACAATCACCTGTTTAAACAACATTTTAGTGGTTAATGCCGTGAAAACTCGTATTCATCGAGATTACTGTAATAACGACGTAACGATATAACCACAAAATTAAATCTGAAATCGTAATTCTTACTTGAAACGAAAAAAAAATGGATCTTTCAGTTTCAGCGAATTTAGCTTTTCAATGAAATTCTATTAAATTTTCCAGGGCTCAAAAAAATTTGGGCTTTTCCAGGGGTTTCAGTATTTCAAGGGCCGCACGAATTTGCTGTACTGCACAATAGGTAGTCAAACTCAAAACTGAAAAAAAGAAAAAAACACCAAGCAGGGATTTACTGGACGCTTCCTTATCTTGTAGATCAAAGTTCACTTTCCGGATAGATATAGAATGATATAGATTGATAGTTCAAAAAAGAATGAGATAGAATGATATAGAATGATAGTTCAAAAATGTATTTGCACCATACTCCAATCTCAACATAAGCCCCCCAAGAAAACGTACCTTGTTAACTTTCTGCCAGGCGTTCTTCAAAGCTTCATTCTTTTTCTCGTCCAGTTCTTTGATGACAGCAGCAATTTTGGATTTGTCATTTGTTACGATACGTTTCTTCTTCATCAAGTCATTGTACTAGAGAGACAACATACAGGTAAAGTTTATGTTACAACATTATCAGAAAAACTTTTTTTCTCTTCTAAAATGCATATGGAGTGAAAATTTTTATAACTTCAGTGATAGACCTAAGCATTTGTCAAAACTTTTTATAGTTCTTGACGACGTCAAAAAAGGTTCCGACAAATTTGCATTATGCAAAATCCGCTGTCAATCCGAAACCTTTGGAAGAGTTTGAGCCAAGCTTTGACCGACGATCCATCCACTTTTATTTCTGTTCCCGGTTTTGCATTTCATATCGAGAACGAGCAAGTCTACCATTTAGTTTTTCGAAGTCTTTTTGTTTTGTTTTCGTTGTTAGAATGTTTCATTAAAAAAGGCAAAAAAAAAAAGAAAGGCTTTAGTCTATTTTTATTCACTGAAAAACAAATCTATTAAGTGAGTAAAAAACTAAAAGTGATGTGGTATCGGATGATTTTATCGGACCATACAGTGTCCTCTCTCTCTGCACCAATAGATTTAGCAAAGACAACGTGACTTTTGTTTTCATGCGCGCGCATAGCTCGAAGTCCTGAGACGTTGCTATGGGGACGTCGCATTGTGTTTCAGGACGGGATTTTGATATTTTCGCGTTGCGTTGACAACGTGACGTCCTCTTCTCGGGACCACGAGCTGTGCACGTGCACGTAAACGAAGTCCCGTTGTCGGCGCGTTGTCTTTGCTTAATGAATCTAATTGCGCGGTTAAAGATAACCTTTTCCTCGGCTTTGCCCATCATATTCATTGCTCGCATGTTGACGTTTTTTCCAAGTTTATCCTTCGTCTCTTGCAGCTTGGTTAACCGTCTGCCGACTTCTTTCATGTCGTTTCCACCAAAGTCGTACGCAGTGTTGGCCTGGCCGAAAAATTGCTTCTCACTAGCGATCCACTCGTATTTGGCCAGCATATTTTCAACCTTCAACGAAACCTGAGTTTTAGTGGATTGGTTGGGTGTAAATTCTCCAAAATGTGAGCCATCTAATCTTTAGGAACGACAGTGGACCCCTGCCTTACGGCCTCCTCGTTAAAATACGGTCACCTTTTCTCGGTCCGCAAGCCAAATGTCCATACATTATCTTATAAAAAACACCTAAATTCGTATGTAATTAACTTGTCAACACAAAATTTTTGATAGGTACGAAAAATTGCGGAGACTTTTTGCGTATAGCGCACTGCAAGCCAATTGGTTGGTAGTTCACACTTCAACCGAGGCTTACCCAGTTTAAAACATAGAGGGCAAATCACTTCGACTTGATTGGTTGTCAACGAGGGATTTTTATCTTAATTCAGGGCAAAATTACTGATTTCCAAATTCTAAAAAAGTCTTAAAAATGCCTTAGAAACGTTTTCTAGCTATTTTTGAAAATTTTAACAAAATCATAAAAAAACCATAGAAACGTTTTTAAACAGTTTCCGAAGATTTCCGAATGTTTCCAGAGATTGAAAAGGTTTTCAAACTCGAAAAAACTTGGAGAAATAAAATTAGTTAAGCAAGGCTTTCTCGTGTCGGTACCGCAAAAATTACTAATTTTGCCCTCGATCTTAAAACATGAAACCGCATTGTCCCTCGTAAAACTTGTTTTCAATTCTTCCAAATTTCTCTCGTCGTGAAGCGACTTGGAAATTTGGGATTTGGAAAAAATCGAAAATATTCGTGAAATTAATTCTAAATTTACGGGACCCCATAAGATTACCTATACTAAGAACAACAACAACAACAAAAAAAATCTCATTAAAATAAAAGAACAATAACAACAACAATAATAATAAAAGTAATAATAATAATAATAATAACAATAATAATAATAATAATAATAATAATAATAATATTTTTTTGCCCTTTCTTGTCAGAAAGTGAACATGGTGCCTATGAAGTGAAAATTTTTATTACTTCAGTGGATACACCGTGCTAAACGAGGAATACTAGTGAAAGTTTTTTATTCTTAATTTCTTGGTTCTTGAGATATAAACAATTAAAGTTCGCAACTTATGACGTATGTATGGTCCCGGTTTTTTTTTTCATAATCTCGTGACGCGCTGTGTTGAAAACTTTAAATGTTAAGCCCTATTTACACGGCACAGACTAACCCGGGTTCGACCAAAATTTGTTCACACTGAAAAATACCAAAGACGAGTGTAAACACAAACCTAGGACGAACCCGGATTAGTTTTACACACGCATGCCCAGTTTCACTAACAACAAAGCATCACGCACGTGCAAAATCAAAACTAACCCGGGTTCGACCCAACTTTGTTCACACTGAAAAATACCAAAGACGCGTGTAAACACAAACCTGGGACGAACCCGGGCTAGTTTTACACACGCATGCCCAGTTTCACCAACAACAAAGCATCACCCAAACTAACCCGGGTTCGACCCAAATTTGTTCACACTGAAAAATACCAAAGACGCGTGTAAGCACAAACCTGGGACGAATCCGGGCTAGTTTTACACACGCATGCCCAGTTTCACTAACAACAAAGCATCACGCATGTGCAAAATTAAAACTAACCCGGGTTCGACCCAGGTTGATGTTTACACGTAACTTTTCTAAACTAACCCGGATTAGTTTTAACCCGGGTCGAACCCGGGTTAGTTTGTTCCTTGTAAACAGGGCTTTGATATCTCGAGAACCATAAAAGCATTCGATACTTCTTTTCACCTCTGTTCCTCATTTAGCAAGGTCTATCCACTGAAGTAGTAATATTTCTCACTTCAAATGCACTTTATTTGTTTACATGTAAAGGTCATTATGCGAACCTTGCCGGCAGCTTCTTTGCTCTCCTTCTGAAACTTGGAGATTTTGTGCTCGGATTCCTTCAGTTCCAAGTGCGCAGTTGACATTTGCTTCTGATAGCCCTGGCGCTCTGCCACCTTAGCGCTGATTTCCTTTAAAACAAAAAGAGTTTCAATGTTCAAATACTCCGCAAGAAACCGGCAAGACTGAGCGCCATAGACTAGCTAAGATATATCTAGATAAGTATAGTGTCTCTAGATAACTCGCCTTTTTCCTTTAAACTTCAAGGGATCATTGACTGACAAACAATTTGGAAGGATCGATCCCAACTACAATTGCCTCTTCCCTGAAACAATCAAGTTTGCCTCTGACTCGGATACCAGAATTGATCACTTTTTTTTAGCATGAACAAATTTGAAATTCTACAAGCTGTTTCTGGGCGTATTTTTATCGTAATCTTTCAAACCTGTTCAAACTTATGTTTTTTACATTGCTCTTTTGAAATAAAATAGTACAAAAACTGATTTCATGTCATATGCTCTTTTACTATTTCTCTGTCTATCTTGGTTCGACATACAGAGAGACTTCACTTCGCTGATCTTATTTTTTCTTACCTCATTACACATTCTTAAAATTTCTTTTTGCTTGTTGAGTTCCTTCTCTGCTTCTTCGACCGCTTTCTAACATTTCAAAGTTTAAAAATGGATGAAGTCAGAAGAAATAAATCCGTGTTTTAGTTCAAAGAAACTTAATCTTTGCAAGAAAGATTTTGACTTTGATAACTATCAAAAGATATTTTATAGTTAGAAATACAAATAAGAGAAATAAATAAACAAAAAATAAACAAGTATACAAGTAAATTAGTAAACGAATCAACGATTAAATAAAAGGTTTAATGATGCTAACCAGTATCAACTTTTAAGATTGCTTTTGTTTGAGAAAAACTTACAAAAAACTAAACATAAAATTTTAAGTTTAAAGTAACGCGTATTCCAACCCTTTATAAACTTTTTGTAGTGGATTTGTGTTCTAGACTCGTAGGTGTTTAAATTTGTGCCACTGGAAAAAGGTAAAGGTATAGTGTAAAGTATATCGTGCTTTTTCCATGTGAATGCTCAAAGCCGCTTTACAACGATCAGTTTACTTCCAGTGGACCAGAAGCAAATATAGGCGCAATTGGCAGCCGCTTCAAAGCGGTCCATGTATTTACCAACCCTAGAAGGGCGGAAAGCAGAGTGGCCTTTAGCGGTAAAGATTGAGGTCGCCCAAATATTCGACCCTCGACCAGGCCGGGGATCGAACCGGGGACCTCAGGATTGGGAGGCAGAGATCTTAACACTGGGCCAACCCTTCTGTTGTACAATTCATAATGGCCAGACTCCCAACCTTCAGCAGCCATTATCGGCCTAAAGCAAGGTATCTATTTCTGCTTTAACTTGTCGTATGTTATTTCTTTTCTCGGTATAAGAGCAATCACCACTGGTGACTACACACAGGGAGGGCAAATACTAACCTTTGTTTCTCTTGTAACTTCAAGTTGCTTCTCCACCTGTTCTTCTATATTGGCAATCGCCTCATCAACAGACTTCACCTGCAAATGAGTATAAATTACAATACAGGCTTTAGTTCCTTCTGACCCGTGAGGCTTCCGTGCCATTTTACTTGCTGTCTCCATATTATTGGCACACATAAGCAACAATGCTGATTTTTCATTATCAGCCAGATCCCACGAGTACATCGCTGAAAGTACTGTTTAAATCTTTCTGTGAAAACTTGAACGGTTGCTACACTTTAATCAATGAACTATTCCCTTGAAATCGCTTGAAATAAAGTTTTTCTTATCTTTGTTAATAAAAATGAAACTTTCTAAAGAAAATCCGCACAACATATTGCTGCTATGTAACAGGTTACCAGTTCCCGGCCTGCTCAGTCAAAATTTACAAACCAATGTTTTTTTTTATTTCATTAAAAAGCACCCTTAGATGTGAAAATTTTCTTTAGTTACTTGAGTTTTGAGTTCTTAGATGACAGCAGTTTTATTCTAAAAAGTAAAAAATTAAGCTTTATAGGGACTTTAAATCTTTTCGGAAATTTATCAAACTTTAGACTTTTTCAGTTTCTAAATTCTGTAAGAATCCGAAAACGACTATGTAGTGGCAACAATAACAGAATTTCCATTAAAATAATATTACATCATTAAATAAGTAAATATTACCTGTTTCTCAAGAGTTATCACTTCGTTGTTTAGCTCTTCCATTTCAAGTTTCACGGCTTCGACTTCCTGCGAATGAGGAAATTTTACAAAAAAAAAGTTTAAACGGATAACTGGAAAGTTTGGTTTACAAAATAGATTTCAAAAAAAGAAAATTATCATAACTGATTGCTTTCTTGATCTTATTTACGGATTCAATTCTCTAGTTAAGCGTTGCTCTGAAAAACAGAAGACGAGTGGGGGACGAGTCAGTTATTTAACTCCAACGTAAAAAACGTTAATAACAATTAATAGCAAATACTTTCGAACCGTCGCATTAAAAATGCCGACATTTTACTTGCTGACGGGCCTGAAAAAGTGTTTTTAAATTTTTTTAAGAAACTCTTCCTTGCTTTCTCCGACGTACCTGCTCCTTTGCCTTTGACTCTTTCGTTGATTTTTCTGCAGTTTTCTTGGCTTTGTTTAATTCTTCTTCAGCTTTTTTGAGCTCCTTCTCTCGAAATGCTTGCGCCTCCTAAATTTATGGATCAAGTATAAGAAGTAAGAACTTAATACCAAGCTAAAAGTCATTTGGATTCAAACTCGTGGCCGTACCACGCACTCAATAGACCTGGGATTCTCCCTCTATACTCGAAATAATATCTAAGGACATTTTATTTCTGAAGGAACAATATTACGTTACAAGGGACTAAATTTAATTGTGTCAGCCAAGAAAACATTTCACAGGTTCCTAAAACCCTCTAGACTTTATCAATATGTTCGTTCTTAAATATTTTGGAAGAATTTTAATCTTAACAAAAGCTTACTAGTGTGATCAACTCCTCTGTTTTCAACAACAAACTATCTTGGTTGCAAGGTGAAGTTAGATGTTGAATAAAAAACGATAAGGCCTAAATGGGTTAGGAAAAGCTAACTTTAAAGACAGAAAGCAGGGTGACGGGATGGAAACTTTCAAAAACAAAGATACATCTTGGCAAATTTCTTAAACTAAACTTCCGAAACTGACTGAACAATATATACGGAACCTCCTGATTTTCCTGATTTATTAGCAAAGAGCATTTCAATCACACCCAAAACGTATTATTCTTGTGAATACAACATATAAATTCGAGTGAGTCATTACCACTGGAACGGGATATAATCCAAGTGTCGCTGATCTACAGCATTAACAAGGAAACCCTTAAACCCACACAAGGAAAGAGAAAAAATCTCTGACCTTGGTGGGATTCAAACCCATGACCTACGAAACAGATCTACGTCGCTCTAACCAACTGAGCTACAGGGCCAGCTGGGAGTTCGGTCGTGGGATTTAAGGACAGTATGGCTCGGTCCGAGCCTAGAAGTAATAATCATAGAGTGTTGTGTCGTTGTTCTGTTTCGTAGGTCTAGGTTCGAATCCCACCGAGGTCAGAGATTTTTTCGCTTTCCTTGTGTGGGTTTAAGGGTTTCCTTGTTAATGCTGTAGATCAGCGACACTTGGATTATATCCCGTTCCAAAGGTAAGGCCTCACTCGAATTTATATGTTGCATTCACTCATATGCCACAGAATGGCAACAAAAACAACTAAACTATCTATGACTAGTATTATTCTTGGTTCTCACGCACTCCCGAGAGATGGCAAAGACAAGAGGTGAAACGGCAATGTTGCTGAACTGTACAAAAGAAATAACCAAAGTTCTTTTGTTCAAGGGCTTTACTAGAAAATCCCAGGCCAAACGCCCGACGTACGGACCCGGCGAATTAGGTTCGTACTTTGTTCATCATGGCGGCGCAGTGGCCGAGCGGTTAGCGTGTTCGACTCGTAATCCTAAGGTCACAAGTTCGAGCCCTGAACCACTGTGTTGTGTCATTGAACAAGACACTTTACCTGACTTTGTTCCAGTCGACTCAGCTGTATAAATGAGTACCAGTTCTACTGGGAGCTAACCTGCGATAGATTAGTGGCCTGTCCAGGGGGAGTCAAAGCCTCTCATCCGCTTAACACTACAGAAACCGGAGATAAGCGCCGGCCCTATGAGCCACTTTGGCTCGTGAAAGGACTTAGCTTTAGCTTTAGCTTTGTTCATCATAATTACATGTTTTTGTTCGGATTTGGTGAAACTTAAAAAAAAACGAAAGCAAAGTTTACTACCCTCTCAGCAGCCAACAAAAAATGCAGTACTCTATCGAGGCCACATAAAAAAAACTGACCTTCATTTTCTGCTCAATTTCTTTACATCGAGCCGTAGCAGTAGCAATTGTTTCCTTCGATTTATCCATGAGTGCTTTCTGTTTCTCTATAAAATAAAAATACTTTTATTAAAGGTTAATTTTAATTGGGAAAGATAACAAGAGCACACAAAAACACTGGAAACATAAATCTTGTACAGCCTTGTCTTTGTCCAAGCGCCATCAAGTCAAATTTACTTTCGCGTTTCTGATTCTCGAACAGTAGAATAAAGAAAATACGAAGAGAGATAGCAAACAATTCTGGTGAAATATGTAATGTCTTTCACATAGTTTGAACTGATTGGTGAGATCAAATTTCCGTGAGTTTTCTAGGGTAGCAACATAATTTTTCCCGGACGCAACCCCAAATTCTCACTTGGCGAAAAACAACACAATAACTCTACTACAAGAGCAAAGACTGACCAGTACGTTAATAAATCGTCTAATTCTGAAATATCACATGTAGCATGATGGCCTTTGTATACACAAACACTAACCCAAATCCCTAAAAAAGACTTCCTCAATTTAGTTTAAATACAAAATATACAACTGCGAGCAAGTTACTTTAGTAGGTTTGGGTTTGTTTGTTATAAGTTGAAACATTTTCCACGAAATTCCAGGAGCACAGGGAAATTTTAGGTGTTTTTTAAGGAGTTTCCAAGGCAGTGCAAAGGAAATTAAAAAACTCTAGGAGTTTTCCAGAAATTCAAGTAGTGCAAACCATGTCTTATGTTCATTAACGAATACCTAAATCCAGGTCTATTTTCTAATCTAATTTTTCGACCCTATTTTCAGACGGCAATTCCCTCAAATGATTCTAGAACGAGTCAAGTGCAAAGAACGACTGCACCAATCTATTTTGTTCTCGAACGCTTTAACTGTACCAACCAATTATGTTCTCAAATGCTTTGACTGTACCAACCTATTGTGTTCTCGAACGTTTTAACTGTACCAACCAATTATGTTCTCAAATGCTTTGACAGTAACATCCTATTGTGTTCTCGAATGCTTTGACTGTACCAACCTCTTGTGTTCTAGAATGCTTTGACTGTACCAACCTATTGTGTTCTCGAATGCTTTGACTGTACCAACCTATTGTGTTCTCGAATGCTTTGATTGTACCAACCTATTGTGTTCTCGAATGCTTTAATTGTACCAACCTATTGTGTTCTCGAATGCTTTGACTGTACCAACCTATTGTGTTCTCGAATGCCTCAATTGTACCAACCTATGGTGTTCTCGAATGCTTTGACTGCACCAACCTATTGTATTGTCGAATGCTTTGACTGTACCAACCTATTGTGTACTCGAATGCTTTGACTGTACCAACCTATTGTGTTGTCGAATGCTTTGACTGTACCAACCTGTTGTGTTCTCGAATGCATTGACTGTACCAACCTATTGTGTTCTCGAATGCTTTGACTTCCTCCAGCTGTAGATGATGAGTACATTGCTGTAGGCGCGTCTCAGCCAGTTCTGCCTCGTGAAGTTTCAGGTCATATTGCTTCTTCAATTCCTGGTACCTTAACATGAGCAAATGTATTTGGTTTGTACACTGAAGTTCAGCAAAAACTTCGTGACATGCTAAGACTTATTCAGAGACTTATTTATTAAGAAATTCTAGACCATATTTTAAAAGGTTCACGACACGCTCACGTGTTCAAGCGAAGATAGATTAGAATTAGGACTGAAAATTTGTGTAATTCTTGCGTTGTGTTATCTACATATTAAATAGCAGCAATAGAACTTCGCAGTCTTGTGTGGACACAACCCTAATAGGTGGTTACGTATTTCATGATAAATATTTTATATTCGGTTGAGGGGTTAAGCGAACTAGAAAGGCTTTATCAAAACATTT
>JAOBAT010111857.1:0-14438 GCA_026413305.1 Hydrozoanthus tunicans
CACGGGGAATGGTTTGATGCTACTACGGTAGTTGTTTTTTCCCAGGCTCTCGGGAGTAACCAAACGATAAATTTGCTGAAGAACAAGCCAAATGTTGGGGTCGGACTAACTGATCATTGCAAAAGTTTAACCGATGGAAAAGATAGACAAGGTAACGTAAGTCCCTCAACTTTCTTGCAGTTTATATTTAAGGGTGTTAAAATTAGACCAAAATTCTGTTACGCCACAAAACGTAGCGTGAAGATAAGTCCACATTTTACGGCGTAACAACTTTAACTGTGGATTGTCAGCTACAGAAACATACAGTTCAAACAATAATGGGGCGTTTCCCAGATACTAATCTCAGCTATACGATTTCTATATGAACTCGTCCAGATCTTTAATCACTCTGCTTTTCTTTAGAGCGGTAAATGATAGAAGAGACGTTAATTCTCATTTTAATAGAAATAAGTTTCCAGCAGAGTGAGGGTCAAGACGACAGCTTGTTGTTCTTTTCAGGTAACTTGTCTTTAGGAAGTATCACAACTGAGGAGGGCACAAGCAAACATGGAAGGAAAAAGGTATCTGTTTGCAATCGTTTCTCTTCCTTTTTCCCACCTTCAAGGAGACAATTAAAAAACATCTACAATTGGTTTTTCGTCTCACAAGCACTTTAACTCGTGCTTTTTTTTTGCAGTGATAGACTATTGTCTGTAGGTAGGTAGACACGTCTGCACAGGTTTTCTTATTTATGTATGACGTAACCAGGCGCAGATTTAGGAGGGGTCGGTCGAGCCCCCCGCCCCCATCTTTAGTAGAACAACTAACTTTTACAACGGGCTATACATCGGCAAAAAGTAGAACTAATATAGTTTTTACAATAATTTATTAAAAAAAGGTGATAACTTAAATACGTGTTTATTGATTTAAGAAATGTTTTTCAATCGTGAATCGTCGTCCTTAATGTTTGTCTCGATACCGTTATAATTTGAAAAACATATGTGCCCAAACGTATATATACTTATAGTAAAAATAATCATAATCTGAGTTATGTTTTTTCTTGCATTGATAAGAAAGGGTAATCCCCGGGTAAAGATTTAAAAGATACTGTTATTTTGCCTTAAACAAATCAGGCTTTGTAAAACGAGAGTATAGAGTAGAGTGTCAGGGACCGCGGAGCCGTAGAGCTGGATGGGTTTTAGTCCAACCAATATTTTTGTTGAAGAGAACTAACAGAAATTGACGATGAAAAGATTGGCAAAATTTTACTTGGACTGATGAAAATAAACGGATTCCCAGCAATTTTTTTCATAATTTTCCAGGGGAGCATGCCCCGGATCCCCCATGATGGTTCGCGGCTTCGCCTTCTCGGTTTGGTCGTGCTATGCGCAAATTTAGACCCCCGGAATATGCTCCGCGTTGGTTAGAGGATGTTTACGGCCCATCTCCCAAGGTTCCTGGAAGTTATATTAAGTATTCATATTATCAAAAGTCGAGATTTTACAAACAAAATATAATAAACATAATTAATTCAAAGTATTTGTAAGTCCTATAGCATATATAGAGAATATGTAATATAGAAATACGTATCTAAATATATATACATTACATATTGTAGCTAAAATTGAATAAAGAAAGAAAAATTCAGAGACATCATTTTGCAGAAAGTAGAATTGACAAAAGAGAATCGATATCTGCCATACGTAATGCATAACTTTGGGCAAGTTTTGTAATAAGAATCCAGGTACATAGGTAATTTGTCGAAATCCCCGTAGCCTGGATCTTTAAAGATGCTTGTGTTGGCCAAGGAAATTAATAAATAGACGGAGTGCCAATTACTAACAGACCAACGGTTCTTTCGAGTCTTTATTCAAACACAAACTTAGCTCAACCACCCTTCCTCAGGTAACCTTCAAATATATTGTAGATGAGTAAAAAGAAGTGGTATCCTACTATATTACAATAACTCATAATGTTGACAAGCAAATAAAAAACAAACAAACTTATAGCAGGTAAATAGTTACAATCGGAGTGGAAAAAAATTTCTTTGAGTCCGGTAAAGTGAATAAAATGAGTTAAAAAGACAAATCCGTTACAATGCACCAGAACAGAAGGCAAAAGCGAACTATATGTATACTATATGGCTAAAAAGGGATGTTCACGCTTCCGAAAGTTCTTCGTATAATAAAAATTCTTCTCTATTATTTATGCCTAATGGTCGAATTGTTCTAAATAAAAAAATAAAAACAAACAAACTTTTAGCAGGTAAATAGTTACAATTGGAGTGAAAAAAATTTCTTTGAGTCCAGTCAAGTGAATAAAATGAGTTAAAAAGACAAATCCGGTTACAATGCACCAGAACAGAAGGCAAAAGCGAACTATATATACTGTATGGCTAAAAAAGCGATTTTCACGCTTCCGAAATTTATATGTATAACAAAAGTTCTTCTCTATTATTTATGCCTAATGGTTGAATTTTTCTAAGTTGGTGTTGCCACCACCCTTTCTCTTTGTTTGCGCGACTTGGAATCTCCTTTGTGAACTTCAAAACCAACGATAAAGTTCCAATGTCTGGCAACGAAAGATGTTATGCCACGAGGATCTGTTCGGATTTATATATAATAGGCTAGGCTTTGTTGAGATTAATAAATTGAACGTATAAAGGGCAAAGTTTTAATGCAACTCGTATATTAAGAAAATCTTAACTGAGAACTTTTCGGCCGTTCAGCCTTAATCAGTTTAAAAGTGAGAAAGTCATAATAGATCTATCTAACATATATTTTAACAGCCCTCGAATTGTTAATAGGATGCCAAAACTATGTAAAAATTTGTTGTAAAGTTTATTTAAAAATCTACAACTTGCAATATTAATCAAAGAGACCACGTTGTTATAGATACGTAAACAATAAAAAAAAGGGAAGATGTTACTCTTATGCAATGCTAAAATATATTACAAGGATAATCGTTTTCAGTTTCTTATCTTCTTCATATTTTTTATCTTAACTACTCAGGGTGATCAAGAGCAGTTGGGGACTCTCACACAGGACAGCGTAGAAAACAACATAGAACCGTTGTACATCGATAGTTCAAAAAGCTCCTTGGAGTTTTTTGCAGCATTAAGAAACGAGTGTTGCCGTTGGTCAAGTGTCTTCCGGTGTACAGCTTTTTCCCTTTCAACAGCTCGCTTTTCATTTGAAATTCATTATGAATCATGCATATTTCATTTGCACATCGGCTGGCTTAACCGTATCATCAAAGTGTCCGTGGAAATGTTAAAAGACCTTACTGACTCGGTGCAGAATTTAAAAAGTTCCCTCAGTGGAGAAATACGCCAATTTCTTGAAACAATTATAGATTTGCTAGATGTGAAAAAGCAGTTCAGTGAAATGAATTGCGTGTTTAAGGTCGATAAAAGAAGCAAAAGTGTGGAATGTGATCTTCACAAAATCCAGGGTTGTACGGGCGAGAGCTGTGTTCAGCTTGTTCCTATAGGTTGGGGCCACGAAGCTGTTAATACCGCATCTGGGAATTGGTGCGTCTGGAATGAGGTAAGGATGAGTCTTTTCTTCCTTAACGTCTTGTACAATATACGAGAACGGACTTAGTTCCTTAACAACCTTAATTACTTATATTTGTTTAACAGCGTCGGAACATATGATATATATGAATAAACTTCTCTTCATTATAAAATATATATATACATAATCAAGTTGGACTGACTTTCATTAAATTTGAAGGCAGTTGTGAACCCCGTTACAAGAGTCTGCACAATTGACTATATAAGATTGAAATTAGGAAATTAGTCGATAAGTGTTATTTATTATTTGTAGGTTATTTATTGACTACCCGCTTGTCGCTGGCCAACTGATTCAGAGAGTATAAAATGCAGCAGCTCGCCTTATCTTCCAACCAACACTTTGCCATATCACTCTGCTATTGCACTCATGGCTGCCGATCAAGTATCGGATAGATTTTAATGCATTGTTATTAACGCCCAAATCGCTTAGATTTGTTAGATTTACTAGATTTTAAACTACAAGTAATTTTACCAAATTTTTAGTTTTATTCGAAACTTATTTTAGTTTTACCCAGCCTTCTAGTTTAACATGGAATAATCCTACTTTTTCTTTGAAATTATGTAATACTGTCTAGAATCTCGTCATCACAAGTCAAATTTTGTCTTGTAATGGTCCTAGCACATTTACGTTATTCGCTAGGGGCAGTGTCTGAATATTCTGTAATGTTTAAAACTGTATAAAAAAGTGTAATTTCTTGACACAATAAAAATTTGTTGTTTTTTATTCCAAACGTTTTAGTAAATTTTCCAAGTTTTTCTAACTTTATTTGACACGTACTGTAATGCGCATACGAAAGTGTTCCTGGTATTGATATTTGCGCAATACAAATTCAAATTTATCATTGTTATTATTATTATTATTACTATTATTATTATTATTACTAATATTACTATTGTCAATATAGTTGCAACTTAAACTGAGCACCTTAACTTCAATTTGAGTTTCCTTTCAACTCTATATTCTACAATTTTTCGAATGAAACCTTTTTATCTCTATTTTTCATTTTTTGTGTCAAGTTTAAGTTAAAAGTGTTATAATATAAATGTAAAAGTTGCAATTGTTTTTTGCCTGTATCAAAACTGGGTGCATTTTCAAGCAGCCGATCTTATTATATATTTTGATAAATAGGAAAAGAAGGGAACTCTGCCGCACGTTGACATGTTTCGACTGGCACTTGATGTTGGTTCACAATGGAGATTGCTTGGCGAACTTCTTGGCCTTGAAGATTCTGAAGAAAGCTTTTCTAGCGTCGCAGACGAGGGCAATGGCCAGCTGAGTTGTTTTGTCATGCTTATGAAGTGGCGTCACCGCAATCAGAGCTTAGCTACGTATGACAGACTTGGCAAAGCACTTATGCATAAGAAGATGCAAAGAGATGACCTCTTCTTCAAACACTGCAAAGGTAATTGGTAAACATCAACTTTAGTCTTTATTGATTTTTAAGTAGCGTAGCTAATCCTAAAAAACCCTGTGTTATGGCGATGTGCTAGTGATAGAAACGCCAGCCTTCTCAGTGACGTTTTTTTTCAACGGCAAAACCGAACCTTTCGGTTATTACATGATCAAACTCGGTAAAAGACCCTGTTCCTAAGGAGCTCTGGTCGCATGTCGTATACAAATTCACATGTGCAAGCTGTAATGCATGCTATGTCGGGGAAACCCGTCGACATTTCGGCATACGCGCTCACGAGCACCTTAGAGACAGGTCGTCTCACGTGTTTAAACACCTTATACAATCAGAAGAATGCCGAGCAGCCTATTCTAGCGAGTGGTTCGAAATAATAGACCATGGAAATAGCTTTTCGATCAAATTAAAAGAAGCCTTGCATATAAAATGGATCAAACCTAATTTAAACCATCAAGTTATGCATGTTAATCTTTCCTTGGAGATTTAGTTAATATCACAGTATTTTACATTGTCTTTAGATTCTATTTAAATCCGTTCATTTAGGTAACAGCCACACTCTGAAGAAGAGGCGAGACGCCTCGAAACATGTTAGCATTAAACCATGATGAAACTGAAGAATGTTGTTTCGTCCATTAAATGAACTCGTTTTCTTTTAGGGGAGAAATCCTTAAAGTCCGAGTGGTTTGATATTAGTCGCAGCAAGAGGGAAGTGTCGCACTTAGGATGTACCATTAGTATTCCAGAAGGCGCCTTGGAGTCCGAAGCGAAAATTCGTCTTTCTTTCTTGAAGACGGGACCTGCAAACTGCAGTTGCGTAACACCAATCCTTCACATTGAAAGTGATCCCCAAAACCTGACTTTCAAAAAGCCAGTCACGTTATCGCTTCCTGTTTTCGCCTTTCCCAAACACTTTGAAAGTGGTTCCGAAGAGGCTGATCTTGCATTGATGTGCCTAAAAGATGGACTTTGGATTGAGGTGGAAGTTCCAATAACCTGGTCTTTAAAAGTTAGCTTTGAGACTCTCCATTTTAGTGGCTGGACGTTAGTCACGAGGGAATCGGAAAGTCGTTGCCTTAAGTACCTTGCATGTTACCTTTTTGGAAAGGAAGATCCAGCCAGTGACGACTGTCTGGATTTGCGTTTGTGTGTTTGCTCCAACACTGAAGCCGAGACAAAGGTAAATTTTCTCGACATGGAAACATAATTGAGATAACTTGATTAAGATAAACGCTTGGAACAGCAAATCAGTTGTATTCACAAAGTGCAACAAAGTTTATACCACAAGTGTGCTGAATACATCTATTAACTTCAGGACTGATCACGTTTGACTGAATTTCTCAACAAGAAACAATAAACAGACAAAACCTTTTTTGTAGTTGCAGTTCTGTTTGCCCTAATTGTTCATGTTTTTGTCGACGTTCATATAAAACAGCTTTCCTCTAATGACATACTTTCAACCTAGTAAGCTATTAAATTGCTTTAGCAAAGTTACTTTCAAAAATCTCCCTAAAGAACAAAATAGTTAAGTAAGAAATCGGTAGAACTTTACACTGAGCCTCGGAAAAGGTAAAACTGAGGATTCGTTGCATTCATTTACAATAGAAGCTTTAGTTTATATGTTATTTTAACAGAGGCTTGTGGAAGATTATAAGGACGAAAAATTCGAAAAAATGGATGTTGGAGGGAATAATCTGACTGCAATCATGGGCTGCAATATTACCGCAAACTGCTCGATCTCAACATTGAAACAGGAAGCAACTTCATCTTCTGTGCATCCTGAACAACGGGTTTGTGAATTCCGTCATACTTATTTCATAATCATAACCTTTTAAAACATTTGGTTAAGTTTATTCATCGATAGATATTAAGCCCTTTTCTGCCAAAGAATTAAGCGTGAAAGGTTACCGTATAAACTTGAAGGCATATATGCAAAGACCAAGTTAGCTTAGCCTAATCCTTTTTTTTTTAAAAAGAAAAGCGGATAGCTCGATAGAAAAAACAACAAAAATCGTTCTTTGTTCTGGCTTTGAATACAAGAAAAGAAAGTTAAATTGAAATCTTTCTGTAGTATCCTCTCACATACTGTGTTTTGGTTAATTAGAATTTAGGTAATCATCTGTAGTTGAATAACCTTTCAGAATACAATGCAGTTTTTCAATGTTGAGCTAAGTGACTCAAACAACTGTATTGAATAATATGTAAAGGTTGCCGATTATTTTTCGAGTCAGTGCAAGTATTTATAGTATACCTAAAGGTCCTTAAATGTAAAGGTCCTAAGGAAGTTGCAGGAAATCAAGTACTAGTCCAACTCAGTGTCGGAAAGTTAAACTGTAGGAGTTTTCCAACATACTTGGAAAATCTTTCATCCAGCCCTTTTAAGACAAGCACTAAATTCGCAGGAGTTCAGGTTCAAGATGGCGGACAGATATCCGACCAAGTCTCCAAAGTAACAGTTCAGTAATCTACTTAACTAGATCGGTTAATAAAGGGAACAAAAAGGCACAAAAGGCAGGGCGCTCTTTGCCCTCGTAACCTTAGCTTCACACTCGTGGTCGAACATCCACGACAAATCTTGTGCTCGATCGTAGTTTTTAAAGGCTTGAGTGAAAGCAAGGCCTGTATCGAGGAGTTTACGAAACAGACATTCGGCCCCCATTTTTCCAAGCCGAACATAGTTTGTAGTTGTTTAACTCAGAATAGTCATATTTTCCCGAAAAAATCAACTTGGGTTAATTAAAATTTAAACTTATATTTAAACCTCCAGCCCACAAGGTCTCCCCAGCTTAAGAGACTGAGTCAATAATTCTGTCATCTTGAACCTGAACTCCTATAAAAACAGTGTTTCTCGACCTTAAAGTTTGCGTTTTTCGCCCGGCATTCTATTTCATCATAAGCCATGGAGAACATTCCCCCAACCCTTTCGTTTGGCGAGGAGACGGTTCTTAAGAAAAACATACAAAAATCTAACTAAGGAACTCACTCCACATCATTTGAAAATTGATGAAAAAAAAATGGATCTTATAGCTATATTGAGTTTTTAGTCCCTCGATCGAAATCAAATGTTTCACCATATTGTAAAAGCAACCAAGTTTCAAGTCAAATTTTAATCTTTTATAAAAACGAGATAAAAACGTGTTTCCAAAATGCTTTATTCAACTAGACGCTGTACTTGCATGATATTTATTCAACATCTGCTCTAAATTCACACGTTATGTGTGTTTACGCTAATTTAGTTTGCTTCGATGTTGAGCTTAGATGGAATTTCCAGATACTTTTACGAATGCTCCACCATTCAATGTAAACTTTTTAATACCGGTCTGCGCTTAATTTAAGGAAAGCAGTATAGCTTTGTTATGTAAAGGCAACTCGAAACTAACTTTAACTGAAAAGATGAATAATATAAAAGCTGGAAGGAATCAGACAGATTGGATTCAATAATATATATACTTAAATACAAATGATTTTAAAGAGTTAAAAACAAACGTGTTTGCAATCTCAGTTTTGAAAATTTTTCTCTTTGGTGTCTGTTTCGAAGTTTGCAAAGAACTATAAAAGAGAAAAAATCTTCATCACTAATAGCACCTATGCTAAGTAGCACTAAATTTGAGGTATAATAGTTGTAGAAAGCTACATATTGAATAATAAAGATTGAGGAAAGGGATTGTTTTAACCAACAAGCACAAAGCTTTGTCTCCTTTCAAGTACAAAAAGGGACTGATGTTGGGTTCGGAATGCTTGTATTCTTCGGCTTCTAGATCTCAAACTTGCAGTGTTTTCACTTCTATTTGTTGTGAGACATACCAACCGAATTACCGGCGGAGGTATTTCAATGCTAAATGAAAACGCTACTCCTTTTGATTTGTTCTAACAGGTTTTCAAAAGTGGAGATTTTGAAGGTGGTTCGATCAGGCAGGTTGGTCATTTTGAAGTTTATCGGAACCCTCCAATTCCTCGAGGCACATCAGTTGTCTGTGAAATTGACAATGGAGAGTCACACAAGTTATTCAACTCTAGCACAGAGCTCAGATTTAGATTGCAGGTGAGGTTCAAACTTACTCGTACTTTCAAGTACTCATTCAAAGAAAGGGACCGTTGCTTTTTTATTCATTTAGCTTAAGTAGTTGATTCGATCATGTCAGGAAAAATTAGTTTCGGACGATGTTTTTTAAATTAGTTTTGCCGAATATCTTCTGTTCACACTGAAAATTGAATAAGGGTTCTTTTCATCATCAAGTCTAAACATACCATTTGTTCGAAACAACGTAAGGCAGGTATAAGAAAAAACAACGACGAAATTTGAATGATATATGAACACTGGTGTTTCTTTAGCTTTATAGTTGCATCTACCGCAAGTGTTTAGCCAACAGAAACTACGGTAAAGTGTATCAGAGTTCGTAGAAGTACTCTAAAAAATGTGTTTTACTGGTTCCAAAAGATAAATAAATGAATAAAAGCAGTAATATTTTAAGAAATGTTTAAACTCAGAAAACCCGGATTAGATTTATGCATGTTTATGTACAAAAAACAGCGAGTGAAAGTTTGATTTGATTGATTTAAACTTCGTGGGGAACTTTGAAAAAAGCCTCAAGGTAAAGGTACATGTGACTCCTGCCTCGTAACATTCAAAACATTTTGCTTCTGGTTCAAGTATTGTATTAATTTCTCGAGGTTTTTGGTGTTTTAATTAGTGAAATAATGACATGATTTTTTTTTATCAACATTCAAACTTACGTAGCTACTAATACAATGGTTTTTGTACAAAATAAATTTTTGAACAAATACCCACACCTACACACAAAGAATACTGATTTCCGCATTTACATGTGACTTTTGAAAGCTTTATATACTATGTTTTATATATATTATTATATGTATAATCTCTTATCAATAATAATTTATCAAAACTGTTTTGATAAGTTACAGAAACTATACGGTATAACAAAAAAATATTCAATCACTATATTAATATCTTTTTTGTTTAATTTGAGGTTTTCATTCAATCGTCCCGTATATAAACTTCAAAAGTTAGCCAAAAATCTTTGACAATTCTACATTTAACAAATAAATGTGTTACTGTTTCTACTGCACTTTCATGCCAACACAGCACGAAATTACAAATTACCTATACATATATATTTTATGTTATTGACAATTCGGTCATGTGAAATCCCCACACAGAACGAAATTAATCTTATTATATTGTATTATATATATATGTTTTTGGTGAATATGTACATGTAAGTATATTGAGTTTTATCCTGTTCTTGCCCTCCCCTCCATCCCTTTTTAAATTTTATATTGACCCCTAGATAGTTAAGAATATTCATGATTTATGGTGAATATGTATATGTAAGTATATTGAGTTTTATCCTGTTCTTGCCCTCCCCCCCATCCCTTTTTAAATTTTATATTGACCCCTAGATAATTAGAAATATTCATCTATTTATTTCTAACAGTTTGCCGAACCTCAACACCGAAATCAATGCCACTAGATATGTTTCTAACTTTCTTGAGTTTCAGGGGGAAAAAAAGAAGAAGGCAAAGCAGGTCAAATGTTCAAATGGGAGTTCGGAGTTTGTGCAAGTATGTGCCCAAAGGTTTCTTATTTAGTAAAGTAACAGTTTTAAAGTTTTCATTTTTGTTTGAATGTGTTTGCAATGACAGTTATTGGTTTCAATTTTTGGAAATGGTTATAACGTTAGAGGACACGAGGAAAGTGATGAGAGAAAACGAGGCGAAGCCTGATTTTCGAGTGCCCTCTTGCATCATAACCATTTTCTAAAATTGTCTAGAAACACGTCAGGCGATGCTGTTTTATCCCTTTACTAAAACAACTATAGAGAAAGTGGATTACCCTGGTTTTTGAAAAAAGGTCTTCTTAGCTGTGTGACGTCAAATCCATTTTCTATTCTCTCATATGAAATAGATTTGTAACCAATTAGAGCGCGCGTTATATCAGGATTATTTTTTAACTTGGTATTTAAAATAGAGTATGCAAGCTGTAATGCTTGTGTGGTTTTGGTTTTAAACCACAAAAGTAAGTTAAAACGCTGACGATTATCGCTATTTTCTTGTTTTTTCAGAATTTTATGCTGAGACATAAACTGTCTACTCGGCAGGTGTTACGTTTCTACTAATATTACTACTGTACAGTGGTACTACTACATGCAACTATTAGCTCGTCATAACTGATGATAGCATCTACCTCTACTATAGAGGCTTGCTGTGCACTGTCACGTGACTCTGAAACACTTTTTAAAAAGATTCGGAGTTTTGACACCTCTATGGCTTTTCATAATCATTTCTTTCAAGGTAGTGCTGCCAATACCTCGTTTTAGGCAACTACATGCTCAAATCATTTTGTGCTTTGGTTTGATGAGATATGCAAAAAACTTTGGATCTAATTTGCTTCCATAATCTTCAGCGAAAATTAGAATTTGATGGTCTGAATCAAGAAAGTTTCTTGATTTAATGAGTTTTGAGTTTCTATGTTTAAAGAACTTAAAAATTTCATTTTTTACAAGATATTTTAAGATGAAGAAAGAGGCGGCCATGACAGTGAGCAGGAGGCTGCCAACTGTCATGGCCGCCATTAAAAGCTTACTAGAATTTGAAAAGAATGTAAAGCCAACAACTCGTTTTGAGGTCTCCTTTCTGATAAACCCTTTAGTGTAAGATGTTTTCTTAAATAAAACCATGAAATTTGCAAATAGTTAACAAATTATGACACAAAATCCTAGATGTGCAAAGCAGCGGGATTGCTCTTTGCATATCTCACCAAATCCCTGCCAAAATTGTTTACAGCATGCAGTTGCTAAAAATGAGGTACTGACAGTAGTTCCTTCAAAGAAATATTGTCACAGTGTCAAAATGTAAAATATTTAAAAAGTTGTTCCTGGGTCATGTGACCATGCGAAGCTTTATATGCGCAATCTGTTTCCCAGTAAACATGAAGGGTAACGTACCTTTTTACAGATTGCAAAGAACGGAGTCGCAGCCCATAATGAAATCCTGCACAAACCTGGCGCAAACGAAGTCAAAGTAATGTTACTGTGTGACGAGTGGGGTTCTTCTAAAGGAGGGCTACCAACATTTAACAGGCAGCTTGCTATTCACCTAGCCAGACAACGAGAGCTCCAGGTTTTTTGCTACCTTTCCGAAGTTTCTGAAAGTGATAGAAAAAGTGCTGCTGAGGTTAACGTGACACTGATTGAGGCGAAACCAGTTCCTGGGAGCTCAGACCCGTTTGTCAAGCTTCATGTCCTACCGAGCGAGTTACCAGATCCTTTCGTTGTAATCAGTCATGGTCGAAAGTTTGGCACCGCTGCATTTTTTCTAAGAAAGCAGCGTCCAAGTTGTAAGTGGGTTCAGTTTGTACACGTGGATTGTGAAGAGCTGGGAAAATACAAAGCTAACGCCAATGGAATTTCCGAGAACAACGAAAAAGACCTTGAAGAGCTTGAGTTTTGTGAGAGTGCCGATCTCGTCGTCGCGGTTGGTCCACAGTTGGAGGAGAAGTATGGCATCAGCCTGACCATAGCAGGAAAGAAAGTTGAAGTGTTTTATCCTGGCCTCAGTGAGGAATTCTTAGGCCTACCTCAGAAGGAAGAAACCGAGAAATTTCATGTCTATATATTTGGTCGAGGAGCAGAAGAAGATTTTTACCTAAAGGGTTTCGACGTGGCGGGAAATGCAGTGGGGAGACTAGACAGCAGCTACGTTTTGCACGCTGTCTGTGCAACTCCTGGTAAAGAAGAGGAAGTTAGACAGCGCTTCATAAGCAAAACTAGAATAACAAGTGACCAGTTGTATGTACACGCGTATTGTAATGATCGTAAACGAATGAAGGTATTGATGTCCATGGCAAACCTTGTTGTCATGCCGTCACGAGCGGAGGCATTTGGTCTAATCGGATTGGAGGCTCTCTCGGCTGGTGTCCCTGTGCTTGTTAGTGCAGACTCTGGGTTTGGCAAAGTTTTGAAAGACTTGCCAATTGGTCGCACATGTGTTGTAAATATCAACAAATCTAAGAAATGGGCACAAAAAATTGAGGAACTAGGAAAACTGTCAAGGAAAACGATAAATAAAGAAACGCTAAACATACGAAAAGCGTATGGCAAAAAATACAAATGGGATGAACAGTGTTCGAAGCTGGTCGAGTTGTTTAGAGGAGGTTCTGATTTAAACGGGAACTGTTGTAGCCAATCATCGCCCTGCATCGATTAAGAAGAAACATTTCAAGGGCTACTATAGTGATCGCTAGACACCCCAGTATTATCAAGCTATATCACATGTGACTTGTATGGTGAATTATGCATTTTTTAGTTTTCCCTGTTACTTAACTATTTTCTGTTGGGGAGAGGGTGGGGAGATTGCTGTGATTTTTGCTGTTTGTTTTGAAGAGCTACCTACCAAAGCTAAAGTTGTCAGTATTGTCACAGCATAAGGTATTGATCGATCGAGCTTTGTAAATATTTTTTTTAGAAATTGTCTTATACAAACCATGCGTAAAACGCCATAACTTCAAAGGTAAAACATGTCAGAGAAACTTGTGGAAATAGAACTGAAAAACTGTAATTTACAAAAAAAAATTACTTAGATGCAAGTTTTTAAAAAAAAAATACGTTATAGGGACTTTACTATATGCTTTAATTTCAGCTGCTTGTTTTGAAGAGCTAAGCTACCAAAACTAAATTTGTCAGTATTGTCACAGTATCAGGTATTGATCGAACTTTGTAAGTATTTTTTTAGTAATTGTCTTATACAAACCATGCGTAAAACGCCATAACTTCAAAGGTAAAAACACGTCAGGGAAACTTTTGGAAACAGAACTGAAACACTGTAATTTACAGAAAAAAAAATTACTTAGATACAAGTTTTTAAAAAAAGTACGTTATAGGGACTTTACTATAAGCTTTAATTTCAGCTGTTTGTTTTGAATAGCTAAGCTACCAAAACTAAATTTGTCAGCATTGTCACCGTATAAGGTATTGATCGAACTTTTAAGATTTTTTTTTAGAAATTATCTTATACGAACCATGCGTAAGACGCAATAACTTGAAAGGTAAAAACATGTCAGAGAAACTAGTACTTGTGGAAACAGAACTGAAAAACTGTAATTTCCAAAAAAAATACTTAGATACAGGTTTTAAAAAAAATACGTTAAGAACTTTTGTTTAATAAAAAGAAATTGTTTTGCTAAAGACAGTAAATATATAAATCGAAAGCTGTGTGAGCCAACTCTTTCATATTCAGTGTTTGAGGGGTGAGATCGATTTCTTTATATTTGCACTTCATTGGTTCGTTCCAGTCTTGCCTACTTGTATTAAAACATACATGAATGATGCATTGTTATGAGCTTCATATAAGTATGCTGTGCCCGTGAATCTTCATAATTGTGGCCTGAAAATGAGAAGGGGTGGCTAATTGTTTGAGTGGAAAGATATGGTAATTTACACAGGGAACTAGCTCTT
>JAOBAT010111868.1:0-14437 GCA_026413305.1 Hydrozoanthus tunicans
GGGGCCTTTTGCCATTGCCTTCCGACTTTGTGTTTTTGTAAACATGATATAAGTATTTTACCACCAGTTGTCTGTTATCTTCCATGCATAATAAAAGAAGTGCGCATGCGTCAATTAATTACTCGGGCTACCTGTGGTAGGCCGAGTCTACGTCTGCGAAGCCTATCTATCCATCTATCTATCCATCCATCCATAATACAGTCCTGTAATACATTCGCTATAACAAGCCTCCGGGGCTTATTTGTTTTTAGACATTCCAGACGAGAGGCTTGTCGGAGAGTTGAGGCTTATCAAAAATTGTTAAGAGACAAACTACTGGCAGAAACACAAGATGAGGTCCGCATACCAAACAGATTTTATAGCAACTTGTGACTTGTGTGTTCCTCTGACATTATAACCAGCACTATTGAAAAACTGAAACAAAAAAAACGTGGACAAAACATACCTGTGACCAAGTACGCCTTATGTTAAACTAGTTAGGATTGAAGAAGGGGGAGGGAGTGCGTATTTAAAACTTAAAGCTCTAGAAGGGGTGCTTGCTTGGGAGAGGGGCTTCTCAGAGAGTCCCACTTACAGAAGCACTCCCATTTGTTAGAAATTTCTATTCTTTATTGTCGATTACTGTCTTCTTACACTTCACTGTATCCTGTTGTCGCGAATCGAACCAATGTAAGTAAAACTTGTTATGAAACAAAAAACAATTTTCAGTTTAGAAAAACACTATTTTCAAAACTAATTAAACGATGCTGAGTTAGAATCATTCTAATGTTCGTTTACTAGCTACGGTTGCTAAGGTAAACACTAGAGAAGAAAAGAATGCCCTTGTTGGAAATAAATATCAAATGGAGTCTATAGAGACCCCATGGTGAGAGAACTACTTCTGTATGACGCAAGAAAGAATCAAAACAACAGAGTCTCAACATAGAATGTGTTTTAGTTGGAGAAATAGTATTTTTTGCAGAAGTGTTGGTAAAATTGCAGAAAATTAAAAATATAATTATCATAATTCGATTATCTGCAAAGAAACCGTCTCAAACTTTTCTGCTTCACGATATTACAACGCAAACAATTGATAAAGAATAAAACAGAGAATGACATTGCTATCAAGAGAAATGAACTTACTTCCTTTCATAAGAAATGGGGCATAAATGATAAGAGTCGTTCACCCAATAGTGTTCTTTAAAGGGCTGCTAATTGGCCTGTACAGCATTAATGTTTTTCGTTTTATTATTACTAATATTTTCATATTATTACTTAAACTATTTTATGTATGAAAATAGTGTGTATCTATAAGTATACCTGGGTACTTGCCTGCCAAATGTATGCCGGTATGGTTTGAATTGTAAAGTACGTTACTAAATACAAAGTAATAAAAATAAAGAAAAACGTTTTCTGCTTTAAAGCAGAAGCGGTTTATTCAAGCAGGGCTCAGTTTGCTTAGAAGCAAGACGTATCCTAAGGATTCTCAAAAAGGTTGAGAAATGCTGGATGTTCACGTATTCTCTCGATTGTAAATCATATAAAGCAGAACTTCATGGGATCATGGGATGGTCCTCACTAAATTTTGTTAATGAAAACAGTTTCATGGTATAGCTGGTGCCTTTACATCACAATTCAACTACAACGACCTAAGGTTAAAATTGTCTTGTAATATGGCAAAACTAGGGGACAAAAAGGAGAGCAGAAACGAGTATCAAACCCGAGTTAAAGTATACCGTATACTTGATACCCTCGCGGCGTGGTGGCTAAGCAGTTAGCGTGTTGTACTTATTCAGGTCGAGAATCCGAGCCCCGGTCAAACCCCTTGAGCAAGACAGTAAAAGATTTAAGCGACTTGTTCCAGGCGACTCCGCTGTATGAATGAGTACTAGCTTCTTCTGGGGGCTAACTTGCGATCTATTACTGCCCTGTCCATGAGGAGTCGAAGACTCTCATGCACTTAGTTAGCATCACAGAAACCGCGCCGGCCTACTGGAGCCACTGGGCGTCGAGATACAGGGATTTGTAGCTATAGGGAAAATTTCTGTGTTTGTTTTGTGTTTCAAAGTCTTCACAAAGATGAAACTTCCTTAGAACATTAATATTCTTATGGTTTATAGTTACTTGCTGGAACCTGGAGAGAAACGCGGTAACCCAACGTGAGCTGTTTTTCCTCGAAATGGTTTGTCTGCTTTATCTGTTTTTTTTTCCCGCTATTTAGTCAGTACAACACAAGATTTTTAAGATGTTTATTGTGACAAGGATACGTATGCAAGTCGCAACCTTAAATTTTGTTGAAATTGAACTGCAAATCTGTAACTATGCAAGGCCGCAAAGTGTAAATAAGCAGTCATCGACAAGAAATTTCTAACAACTAGGACATTGAAGTCCCTTAAACAGTCTAAAGAGTGGAAAATCAAGGTGTTCTAACTGAGTGTAATGTTTCAGGAGAATCGTCTGAATACAATAGCTAATGATTGTTTGTTTTATCAAGTAAGTGCTTCTGTAAGTGTGACTCTCTGAGCTGAGAAGCCCCTCTCTCTAATAACCACAAATTCTAGAGCTTAAAGTTTTAAATACGCACCCCTTCCTTTTTTTTTTAAACAAGCCCCTTCTCCCTCCCCCCAATCCTAAAATAATGGCGTATTGGGTCACAGGTATATTTTGTCCACGTTTTTCTCTGTTTCGCTGTTTATAATGTCAGAGGAACACACAGTCACAAATTGCTATTAAATCTGTTTGGCATCCGGACTTTATCTTGTGTTTCTGCCAGTAGTTTGGCTCTTAAAAATTTTTAATAATCCTCCACTCTCTGACAAACCTCTCGCCTGGCAGGTTTAAAAACAAATAAGTCCCCCGGAGCCTTGTTAGAGCGACTGTATTACCCGTAGAGTGCGTTGGCCTTGCAACTCGCCAACGAGTTTGTTTATATCTCTCACTTCCGAATGCCCCTTGGCTAAGTCAATGTTAATCAATGATGTGAACTGCAGAATAGCGAATAGAAGCTTGGCAAAATAATCTAATTCAGAGTTCGTTTTTGCGTCAAATTGTGCCGCACATGGTAGAAAATAAAAGACTACCCAAACAAAACCGACTATTTTTACAGTCTTGGAGATTACAAATGTTTGCGTTATTCTTCGGTCACAAAGAGCAAATTTTTCCGTAAAATTACGTTTGTAACAGTTGAATAACTCACTTGTTGCAAATATAAGTAAAACATAAAGTGTGGAAATGCCGTAGTGAATAAAAAGGCGCCAATAAAGACTTTTGTTGACGGTGTTTTCCATTGCAATACAATCAAAATTCGAGTGAGAATGATTGCCGCCGCTTGTTTTGCCAATACACGCTATTCTAGATCTCCTCATATAAAATACCACAGAAATTAGCGGAATCAAGGGAACAATATAGACACTTAGTACAATTCCAAGCTGTATCTGAAATGTGTTCATATCGCGTTGCTTTACGTCCGAAGGCTGCTTTTTTCTGGAAAAGTAAAGAACGACTACAATGGCAGCCACGTTGTGGAGCGATGCAGCCTGTAGCCACGTGTAAAACCAAGTTAGTGAAGAAGAATCTGTTACTCGTTGATCCGATGAAGCTGGTGAATCGACGTTGAGCCAGACGAAGCAAACAAACATACTGGTGCAAAGAAAACTCTGCGAAAGCACAAGGACTTTAACTCCACTGAGGTGATGCCAGTTTGGTAGCAAATTGAAAACCAGGTAAGCGATAGTTTTGAAAACTGCCACAACTACAACACCAACACAAATCGTTGTCGTCAAACTCGAGAGCATTGTTAGTAATAAGCAGCAAAAATCTTCGGGTTAAGTGTAACTGCCACACTCTTGATCTCGTTTCGTTGAAAAAAATTTCATCTGTAAGTTCTATATTTGATTCTGTAGTCCATAAAAAATCAGAACAGCTGCCGCGATGCCAAAATTTGTTTTAGCACGACAGTTAGCTCAAATTAAAGTTGAATGATAAAACAACAGGTTAGTGTTTTTGAGAAAATAGATAAATGAATAAGGCTTCAAAGAAACAATGCCTTACCGGCTTACGCGTGGAATTGGCTGACGGCCGGTCTATTGTGATGGAAAATAACAGACAACCGGTGATAAAATTTTTGTATCTTGTTTAAAAAATCAAAAGGTCGGATGGTAATGGCTCTTACTTCTCATACCGACAAACTTCGTTTTGTTCATACAAGCTTCAACTAAAAATATTCTACCGTCCAAAACTGAAAGTCCAAATCATTGCTATGCAAAATTTAGGATTTATCTTTGGAAATGGTGTCTACTATTCAGTTGTGCAATTAAACTCTAGTGTTTATCTTAAAAACCTTAGCTTATTTAACGTATCTTTTAACTTGTTGTGCATCGATTCAAAGAAACAATGCCCAACATGCCGGTGTCACAGCGGATATTTGGTTCCTACGGCCATAATCCGCTAGCGGTCCACCGGGGACCAAATTGCTTGTTGGTTTCTAGATATTGATTTGGTTGGTTCGTAATTGTCATTTGTAGCACCGTATTTCGAGTTTCGAAGATTTTAGGGAGGGGACTAAATCCGCTAGCATATTTGTTTGTGAGAAGGTGCTTGGGGGCTTAGGGTGCCTTTGCCCTACTGTGCTGTTAGTTGCATTAGAGCACATTTTCCCCAACCTGAGCTTGAGGAAAATTTCTCAAATGAAGGTTACGTTCTCTGCAGACGAAAAAAAAAATTTGGCACACCAATTGCAACAGAGTTTCCACAGAGAGTGTGTCTTACTTTGGGAAGAAGTATTTTAAAAGTGAACACAGCTTTTAGCTGTTGATATAAAACCAGAAACAAGCTTGTGTTGTATTTATCATATGTTCCATTTTCTGAACTGTCGTTTCAAATAACATGGCTTGGTCATGAACTCCATGGAGATCAGATGCAATACAGTGTGCTAACATGCCTGATTCTGTTTTCTTATAATTTGTTTTGTTGGTTTTGCCATTTGGAATTGGAGTGCAATGTCAATACAAATGATCAGTAGTTTTTCAAACATGCAAAATTATATATTCTTAAAAAAAATCGGAGCCTTGATTATTCTTAAAATCTGGCCATTTTCATCCTTAATATTCGTATAAAGCATATCATTCTCATAAAAAAGAGTCTAATTGACAAGATGCTCGTGACAATTAACAATTATTCTCAGAAGTCAAGGTGAATAGTGGAAGAATGTTCACCGAGATGCGAAGCATCGAGGTGAATATTTTAAAAGCCACTATTCACCGAGACTGAAGAAAATAATTTTTTTAATACATACAAACAAGGTGATTTCAAGAAAATTTCAATAACTTTTAAGAATTTCGATTTTTTATTTCTCACAATCGTTTTAGTTTATGCACGCGCCAAAACTAGCGACTCCGGCTTCCATGCCGCTGAACACATGCGTGAAACTTAATTAATGCAAGAGTCAAACGACTTACAGTACAAAAAAAGAATCTCAGCCCAAAGGAGTTTTTTTTAAGAGTTTCTTGCGAAACAACGTGGGAAAGGCAAATGACAATTGCTATAAAAAACCATCACGTCGATCAACAAATAAATCTGACCAAAAACCACTTGAAATGACAGCTTCCAGAAATTGTGCTATTTGCTTGCTGGAAAGGCTGCGTTGCAGTAGCGCGACATTTAGTTTTTCTTGAATGGAAACTTCGTTAACTGAATGAGACATGGGACTTGCAGTCGGTTGCTGGATGAAATGTGTCTGTGACTGTAATGCTTGAGAGTTTTGATGAATGAGAGTGACAATATGTCACAAACTGCTCAAAAGTCGATCAGTCGATCGTTCAATGAAAGAAATCATGCCATCAACTCTTTTGTGGCCTCAAACTGCGAACCTTGAGATAGCGGTTTTTTGGATCTTAACTAGCTGAAGTAATTTGTTGTTTGACTCATTCTCAAATATTAATTCAAATGGCTCATCTCTTAAGAAGTGGTCAATGGTGGACCTTATAGACACCAAACTTACTTTGCTGTAAAACAGCCGTCATACATTTTTAGGAGCAGACGGTAAAACTTTCTCAAACATTTATTCATTTTGAATAGTAGTACTCACGTCTTGAACTTTTTACTCGAAATTCTATTGTGCAAACCAATATATATAAAGAAGCGAAACATAAACATTGATTTGCCGCCGTGATTTTGAAGAGCACCATTTGTTTGTTTGAAAAGTTGTCATCATTGTTTTTTTAGCTTAAATTGTTTGAATGATAAGGTGCTTTTTACTTTGAAAGATGCAGTGCATGTTTTGCTGCTTTTTTGTATTTTGTGGAGTTTTAGCTATCTGTATTTGCAAAGTTTCATCGTATGCATAAGATAGTTGTAAAATGGGAATTTTCCGTCGCCATTTCGACACAAACATCACCCCGAGTGGTTAATGCTCAATAGCCCGAGATAGCGAACCAATCAAATTTCGCCATTTAAGGTTTGTACACAATAACACTTGATATTTCGACTATATTTAAAAACCATTGTCAGGGCTTCGGGGGGAGGAAGGTAATAGTTGAGAGCACGCCTCCCGACAGCCCGATACCCTCAAACCTTTTTTATACTCGCCCTGATGGCGAATTTTGTTTAAAAACTTTACCGAGCTTCGTCTTCAACTTAACAATATTATTTACAGAAGTGATTTGTAATTTCTCTCTTTTAATCAGTCATTGCTTTAAATTATATATTTGTTCTGAAGTTGAGTTTCTTACAGTTTCTTTTCCAATACATGTATTACAGTACATTGGCTTAGTTTTTAAACCACACATAGATTTACTAAAGAACAATTGAGAACAATATGAGTAACAAATCGCCAAAAAAATCAAGAGAAACGAGCCTGGGCAATATTCACAGGTTCTTATATAAAAAAGCTTATATGGTAAGAGGTCAATCATGGATTCTTTAATTTGATTTCTTTTTAGTTTCATGGTTCCTGACGTACATGTTTGTGTTCCGGAAAATAAGAAAAATTAATGAGAACACGTTTTATTTGTTTTTTTTTTACCTGTCGTCCATTGATTGATACTTGTAACTAATTGAAGGGCTTCCCCATTACTCTGACTCACCCACCTACTCACCCACTCACCCACTCACTCAGTCACTCACTCACTCACCCACTCACTCACCCACCCACTCACTCACTCACCCACTCACCGACCCACCCACTCACCCACCCACTCACTCACTTACCCACTCACTCACCCACTCACTCACTCACTTAACCACTCACTCACTCACCCACCCACCCACTCACTCACTTACTCACCCACTCACTCACTCACTCACTCACTCACTCATGCCCTTGGCCTCTGGTGAGGCATGGGTCGTCGATCGACTTCCCTCCTCCATTAGAAGTGCTTCAGATTTGTGCCCAAGTCAATTTAGCTGCCCAGACCTCCTCTCCAGGTGTTTCTTGGCCTTCTTCTTTTTCTGTTGCCCTGCAAGTTTCACCTTAGTGCTCTGGCTGAATGCACTCGCCTTATCTCAGGGTGTCCCCAACTCATCGCCATCTCCTCTGTCTAATTCATCTTCGACTTGACTTTGTAGGGTTTCACTCCAGCGGTCTTTATTTCGAAGGCAACGGTTTATGATTGTTTGCAAGGCCTCCGTGGTGTGTTCGTTCACCTACCTGGGTTTTGAGCCAAAGTGAAGAACTGCTTTTGCATTTGGCCATGGTTTAGGATTTTGATTTCAGTCTTTCTGCAGATGAGATTTGAACGCCAGATGTTGTTTAGGTTTCGAAATGCAGTCGTTGCTTTGCCGGTGCGAGCAGTAACATCGGTGTTGTGTCTCCTGTTCATCAATGATGCTCACCAAGCTAAGTACGTAAAGGCATTGATGGTCTGTGGAGGGCCATTGTCGAGAAGTATAGGTTCAAAGTTCTTGGGATGGATCTTTAGGATTTTTGTTTTGCCTTTGTGGATTCCCCACCTGTAGGGAGCGAGTTTGTGTTAAGCAAAGATGACTGGTTGTGTGGTATGATATCGTCGGCGTATCCACGGTCTTTTAGTTGTTTCACGACTATTAGATCCCATACTTCCTGCCATGTTTTGTGGTTGTCATTATCCAGTACACTACAAACAGAAACAAGGTAGAGATAAGAAACAACCTTGTTGTACTCCGGTCTGTGGTTCAAATCCTTGGCTAAGGGATCCGTTAACGTTGGATGACCTTGCATCTCAAATCTACATATGACTTCTGTGTAGTGCTGACTATTTTTGAGGAAATCCGTAATTTCACCAATAAAAATGCTCTTAACTTGTTCTTACGGTTGTGAGACAGAAATGAGGCGTTGTCTCTGTAACTGATTGCACTAATGATCTTTAAAACTTGGAGACGGTGTGAATATCACTAGCTGTCTTCGTCAGAGTAGCCTTTGATGTTATTTACTTACTTACCTACCTACTAAGATACCTTTTACGTTGTCACATGCGCTGTCTCGGAATACTATCGAATCACTCGAGTTGCCTAAAATTTGGAACTAGAAGAAACAGGAATCTTTTGGAGTGAGAGCAATGAGCCGAATGATCTTGGAATACTCTTAGAGTACTCCGAGATAGCTTGTGATAGTGTAAATGGATTCTTAGGCCTTTAGGTTCATGCAGAGCGCCTATGCACCCTATTAATTGGGCCTTTCTGAGCATCTGTCCACGTCATTCCAAGTTTCTTTGTCTTTCCTACGGCTGTTTCCTTGCCGCTCCCTTTCCTTGAGTTCCACGTTAAAGCTTTCTTCGGTGGTGTTGTACGAGCGTTATCAGCCAGAATAATACATGTGTGAATACAAAACGTTAATTGATATCGGTTTTTGAAAATATAAGATATCTCCGCCGGAACAATTTATAAATTGTAATCTTTAACTATACCCAACCTTTTGCATGTTCTTAAACGGACGGATTTTATCAGCCCTAATGTTCTTTAAAAATAACAAAGAATGAAACATATGAAAGTAGTATAAAAGATATTTTTTGATTAATTGACATGTTTATATTCATTTCTAGAAACGCAAAAGATCTGTGTGATGCAAGCTCGAACCAAGGATCCCGTTTGTATCTATTCCGGGCTAGACTGGTCATAAATCATCAAATTAAAGTTTCAATATTTGTTACAGTGTAAGAACAATTTTATTGCTTGAATTGCGACCAGCCATCGTGATAATCTAGTGTTAAGAAACGTTGCATGTGATCTGCTTAAAAGGTTTTAGTCAGTTTGTATGGATAAAAGTATTAAACAGAAGTTTCCAGTTGCATGTATCTGTAAAAGGCTAGAGTGAAGCCTGCTCTAAAAATTCAGTTTGATTTTTTTTATTCACATATGAACCAAAAATCTTCATTCAGATCAGCAAGAGTTCATAACAGTTTTTTTCTTCTTTTGTTGGACGAGAGATTTCGTCCAAAAAACGAAGAGGAAGACGTTAATGAACCCTTGAGATCAGCTATAAAACGTTTTGAACACACTTAATTACAAGATATTGTTGCGATATAGCTTTCAAGCACCTGCTGTTTAACAAATATCTGCTTTCGAAAGGATCACGTCTTCCGTCAACTTCGTCACCTTAAATCATATTTTGAATGGCTTTTTTCTTTCTTTCTTTTGCAAAAAATGGATTACATCCCTATTCGCAAACAAGAACGTGTTGATATGATTTAGAAACACTACTCCTGGTCGAATGCGTACTTTTGTTGTTCTTAACAGTTCATTCGAATTTCATTTCTGCAACCATTAAGGTGCATGTATATTGGCTCAAAGAGACGGTTCTCACGTCTATAGTAAATTTAATTTTAGCTTATGACTTGCTTTTCAGTTCATGCTGGCGCTAAAAATGCCAAAGTGCACTCCGCAATAAGAATATCTAAACGTGTTGTTCCTTTTCTTTTTTCTATCCTAGAAGTTAATTTAGAAACCGTTTTATTTCGAGGCTGATGCCTACTGACTTTTTAGGCTAATGAAGGATTTATAGATAGATAATTTTGGAGTATTAAATTGCTTTTAATTTTTTCCGTTATACCTAACGGATAACAGGATGTTACTCGAGTTTACCGGAGTGAATATTTTTTGACGTTTTAGGTTTTAAGAAACAAATATTAATTCGGTCTCAAACCGATTTTTCCCGCCTTTTAAAGTTTGCCGACGTTTCGGGCTATTTTTCAAAGCTGCAGTTTTCGTCCTCCCCGATTTTTTTGCTAAACTGGTTGACTCATTTCTGTTCTTTAAGATGGTTAACAATTAGACAAAAGAAAAATCGAAGCCGAGATAATGAGAGCGGCTCAGTTTCGTTAGCAAAGAATGCCAAAGAGAAATTTGAGGTTTTTCGCCAAAGCCGACTGTAACCAGTTTTTCAAGTTTCGCTAAGACAACGAAACAAGAACAAAAAAACATTTTTATGGCCTGTATGTTTGATAAAACACAATACGTTAAAAGCTTGCCGATTAAACAATAGAAATAAATAACGCTTTATTTAAATTGCTACACAATATAATTATTATTTCTCAATAAAAACTTCCATACTGGCGTTCCCACGCCATTACTTACTCTGATTAATACCTAGTATTTTGTAAGTATTTTAGTTTTTTTTAGTGTATCATAGTTCATTTACCCAATCCTGAGTTTCTAAGAATTGGGTAACGTATATTAGAAGTTTCAACACCTGGCATGCTTGCATTTATTTTCATCGCATTCTGCATGTAGCCGTGCGGTTCGTCTTTCCTGATCCTTCACGAACTTATTAGTTTTATGTAATAAAGAGTTTCGTCCTTTGTGTTGTAAGGATCTCCACAGAGTTGGTAAAACAACAATAATATCTTTATTTGTACTCAATGCATCTCCACCATTTTTACAATTGTATTACTTAGTTATTGGGAAACAAAAACAACGGTTATCAAGCCATGTGACCCTAAAATATTTAATTCAACATATATAAGCTTGGAAAAAAATTGCAGAGTGTGCACAATGATAGGTAATCTTGCGTATTTGAAATCAAGTTTGTCGTTCTCTTAACTTTTCGTTTTGAAAGTGTCTCTTTATTCTTCTCGGTAAGTAAAAGACAGATATCTATAGTTCGCTGCCCATTTTCTAGATTCGTTGCGATTTCTCTTTTGACCAAGGCATTAGATTTTAGTATTTATAATTGGGGTCTAACTGGACACAAAGTTAAGTGAGTTAAAAGTTAGAGTTCTTAACGATATTCCGTTGCTTTGATATGACAGTTGGTTTGAAGAGGTTTCACTCGAGAGAAGGATGTATCTCTCTTTGTTCTTCTTTGCTTTCCACAACTCAACGAACCTCTTAAAGCCGTTGTTATTCTCTCTAGTAGTTTTCTTCTTGTCTCGTTGTTTAATCGAAAAACTTGAAAAGCTGATTACAATCGGCTTCATCGAGATAACCTCTTTGTTTCTCTTTGTTCTTCTTTCCAAGACTGAACTCGAGAGGCAGCATGTAATGAAGATCCGGTTATAATCGAATTTGCCGCGCCAGGCACTTATTGCACTAGGAAAAACATAGGAAAGAACCACGCAACATCATGACAATATCAGAACTAGCAACAAGAACATTTCACGAATACATTTCTGCGTGGTTTGACAAAAAAATATCTGATCAAAGACACTATAAAAGCTCTCTTCGCCTGATCGTAGTGTAACTAGAAATGATAAATGCGCAACAAGAAAATAGGATGTAAGCCGTTCGGACATTGGAAATTAAGGCGTTTCAAAAAGTTTTTGGTCTTGGTTTTAACAAAGCAATTACTTATATGCCGGCTGTTCAATTGAACAAGTTTTGGATTTTTGACGCGATATCTTCGTGTTACAACAAAAGCTCTTTAAACAATGCAAGACGTTCAATTGCCTCAATTAACGTTACAGTTAAGCCATTTTTAAATTGAACATTATCCAACGGTAAAATGGATCACATATATTGTTCGCTTCCTACCTTTGTCGTACTTCCTAGGCGGGGGAAATATGGGTTTCTTCCATTAGGCTAGCCAGATCAAAACTATAAAAACGATTATTGTACCTCCTTACTCTTCACATGTACACTTGTTTCGAGTTAATCTTCATTAATTTTTAGTGATAAACCCAGTTACACGGTAAGTAGGAATTTTATTTCAAAAAACACTCTTTGTGTTTTTAAAAAGAAATAATGTGTTACAGATCTTTAAAGGCTTGGCAGTTTTGTTTTGGAATAAGATTACGTAGCCAATTTTTGGTCCGTCTGACCTTACTTGTTCAAATGAACTCATAGAAGATACTCAGCCATGCTCAACTCCTGCGTAAACACGTGGTTGAATTTCAACATGCATACTTTTATGAATCAGTTTGAAAGATCGATGTTAAACAAATATAACAGTGTAATGGCACAACGAATTTGGTTGTGCAAAGTTGTGTTTTCACGGAACTGTTCTTCGTCTGATGAGTTCAAAGTTAATATAGTAAACTCATTAACTTTAATTTGGTACATTGCGATTTACAAATTATGTTACTGGCTTGGCTTATATTAAACATTAGTGTTAGAGTAAAAAGTTAAAAAATGTGTTAAATTAGCTTGACAATTAACATGAAAAAACAAAGCTGAAAATCGGAAAGCCCTAACCTCAATCCACGGCCTTCCTTTTATTTATTACACTATCCGCTGATCAGTTTAGTTGAACTGTTGGCTTTTTACTGTGGTGAGAGACTTATAAGGTCCAACTAGACATGCATTGGAAAGGGCAAGGCCTCGACCAGAACTCATTCATACATTAAGTCAGCATCTTTCCTTTTTTATGTTTATAGTAATGCCAATGTAGTCTTCCCCTAAAGTTAGCAAATGACTAGAGAGACAAGAAATATGCTTACAACAAAATAGGAAGCTCATTGATCTTCTTTTGTTACAAATTTTTCAGACAATGAGGAAATCACTTAGCTTACTTCTAGTTGCCATAGTAATTATGTCACAGCTGTCAACGATTCAAGCTCAGGGAAACGGCTTTAACGCCATGAATGCACCAATACGGGGAAAAAGGATCCTCAAAAAAACGGTAGAAATGAATTGGAATTGTGCAATACATTAAAAAATAACCCAATTAGTACGCGCGTTGTGATTGGTCGAGAGCGCAGAAAAAAGTGTTCTGTAAGAGAGCACACGGAATGGTTTTGAAAGAGTCACACAATACTGACAATCTGCCGCCATTTTTATTGCTTGCAAATAACCAGTTTTTTATCGTAGAAAACAAGTTAGCCAAAGACAACATACATAATTATAGTTCAAATCTGATACCAAATAAAAATGAGTCTTTTTAGTTTTAAACTTGGAAACCAAAAGCAAAAAGATGCGGTTTGCTTCAGTCGACGAGTCAGAGCTAGCTCAACGAAATTCCTGTGCTCTCTTACAGAACACTTTTTTCTGCGCTCTCGACCAATCACAGCGCGCGTACTAATTGGGTTATTTTATAAAATATAGTATAGTATAGTATAGTAAAGTATAGTCATGTATAGCCATTTTCGATAATCACCAGTTCAATTTTACTATTATAGTATAGTGTAATATAATTGGAATTCCGTCTCTTCGATTATGAGATATCAAACCTCTGTTCTTAAGAAAATGTGAATGTCCTATCTTTTCCTGTGTTTTCATTTTATCTACCATCTTAGTCCTTGTTCAAAGTAAGTCTAACAAATTTAGGATGACAAACAATACGCTTCTTTTAGGTATTCTCTGATTTTTTTTTGTGCATTGTTTAAGTCGCGTAGATAGTCTAGAGTCCTAAAACTAAAATGTTGAGCTAATATCTTGATAAGAGCACTCATTTTTTCATTTAATATTCCATATTTATATTATTATTAACGATGACATACGATACGCTTCGAGAAAAAAATGCCATTGTAGAAAACAACAGAATGTCCCTGAACAGAACCTGGTTAACCGACAACCTTGTCTATAAAGCTGAAACAGAGGTGCATGGTAAACAGCATAGAGAATACATCGGAATGACAGAATATTCATTCAAAACACGACACAACAACCACAGACAATCACTCAAACATGAACGCTACTCCAATTTCCACGGCTTTGTCCACATGCGCATGGAACCTAAAGAAAGCGGGAACTAATTACAAAATTATAAATGGTCTATACTAAAGCGCGCAATGGCATACTCCAGTGGAGCGAGGAAATGCATTCAATGCCTCAGTGAAAAGCTTTGCATCCTCAATGGCAATAAAGACGCGCTACTAAACAAAAGTTCTGAATTGATTAACAAATGCCGTCATGAAAACAGGGTTTTAACCAAAATTTTTAATTCTTAATTCTATGATATATCATTATTATTATCGTTATCATTATTATTATTATTATTATTATTATTATTATTATCATTATCATTATCATTATCATTATCATTGTTATTATTATTATTATTATTATTATTATTATTACTATTATTAGTGTAACTTTTTGACTAAAATGTTCT
>JAOBAT010111879.1:0-14436 GCA_026413305.1 Hydrozoanthus tunicans
GTGCATGGTTTGGATAAAGCACGACAAAGAGAATCTTTACAATTATTCATTAAATCCCCCTTTCTATAGTCTCCCTACTACCCCTTATATACACAGATTAAATATTTATTCTAGATTTTTTTCTCACATCTCTTCAGGACTTGATCCTCTGAACTAGCTCTCTCTAAAATGTTAATCTGCACTCTATCCATTTGACAACGAAGGATTTATTGAGAGTTTTACCCACATTTGGTTCCAGACTTCCTAATACATGGCTGATTTTGTATTCAAATTGAAACCAGTTTAATAAAGAGTTTGAAGATGTTCGAAGATTTTAAACCAGAGGTCAATACTAAACTACAGCATATACTTTTTAGTAATTAACTTTAACTTGATGTACTGGCAGATTTCAGTTGACTTAATTTTTACAAACAAACCTTTAGAAATGCAAGCACCAAATGAGTTTTTGATTAACTATTAATTTGAATCCTTCTGTTGAACATGAGCAACTAAAGCCTTGCAACTTTTCATGTAGGAGTGGAATTTCACAATGTCCCAGAAACAAATGGTGTACCTCTGGTATGCGACATGTCGTCAAACATACTGACAACTCCAGTTGACATTAGCAAGGTAAAGTGAAACATCTAGCCAGTTCAGAAGAATGTTCGAGGTAACCTATTAAGTCTAATGCCATAATATTCCAAGATAAGAGTTATACCACCAACAGATCATAATTATATATAGCATTTTGTTAAGAGTAGTAAAATATTGATTTTAAGACCTATTAAGTTTATCAACTTACTAGCACTAATGGCTTGCAAGTTCTCTCTTTTGGGCCGTGGTGTTGGTGGTCATCCACATGATTTTTTCCTTTCTTTTCATTTACGCCTGTTGTTCTGTTTTGTCTTCTTGTTGCACTAACCTTTCAGCATTCCAGCCCTCTTCAGGTCAATTTTAAAAGTGAAAAGAATAAAAATTAAATGTAAAGGGAGGGAGGGGGGTGTTAAACTTATAGTGTTATATGATGATGTTCAAAAGAGAATAGTTATACAACATTTAATTTGTTGTTAATCAATCATCGAAATACTTACTAATGGTATTTAAGTGTAAAAATGGCAAACAAAATACAATATTAATTTTGTATTGATTAAAATTACAAAAAGGATTTTTGTTTCCACTTAATTGATGTTGCATTAAGCTTGAAAAAAGGGTTTAAAAGTCTGTTTTGTTTTTCAGTTTGGACTTATCTATGCTGGAGCACAAAAGAACATTGGCTGTGCTGGAGTTACAATAGTGATTGGTTAGTACAACTAAATTGTTAAAAGTCTAAAAGGATCATGGTTGAGTTTTCTGAGATCTTAGGGAATAAGTATTGATGAAGTAAACATGTAATTGGGATTACAAGTTGTAACATACTTTGAGTGTGTAATTCTGTCAAATTTTAGCCAGTTTGTTCCTCTTGTAAGGGATTCTAGTTTAACAACATCTGAATGTAAAGTACTAGTGGATTGTCAAAAAGAGTATTAACTTATTTCAAAGGTAACTTAATTAAATGAGTGAGATAAGGAAATGAAGTCAACAAAGTTGCTGTAGTCACAAAGAGTATTCTTCCTACATGTAACGACCTCAGTAAAAACTACCAGACAAGCTTAGACTGGTTTGCTTGAAGGAGTTTGACTTTTTTTCAGACAAGTAAGTGTAGCCTGAGTAAACCATGGCTTTAACACTAAAAATAAATAAAAGAATAACAACACTTGTTTTTCTACCAGACAAACACCACAAATTATGTAGACTTAAGTTCATCAATACAGCTAGTATAAAATTTTAAAATGCATTGCATTTGTTTATTCTCTCAAACTGTACCAATAGTCAGGGACTGTGAGTGATGTAAGATTTATGGGAATAAAGGACTATTTCAAATCATTGTATGTGATGCAACAGAAATTGTTTGAAGCAAAAATGAACTTGGTATATGTTTTGTTAGATGCATGTGTAACTAGAAGGAATAAATATAACTTTTGACAACTATTTTGGGGGCTTGCCTTCCCCCCTGCTCAAAGTAACATAAAGAAGTATTAGCATTACTTACAGTACCTTGTTAACTTTTTAATCTTTGTTTGTTTTAGTTCGAGAAGACCTCATTGGACATGCACTGCCTCAGTGTCCAGTCATATTTAACTACAAGGTATATGATTGTAATATACATACATTAGTTTATAAATGTGTGAACAGTTCCCATTTTAAAGCACCTGAAAAATCATCTGATTTGACACTAAGTGACTTCATAAGTGACACTGTTATTTGATAAAACAATAGACTTTATAGTACAATAATACATGTAGCATCTACACTCTTTACTCATTACGATATTTTGGGTGTATTATACACAGTCAGGTAAATATAACATCTTAATGTGTATATTAGTTATTACAAAATTCAGTGTTGCAAGCAGAAATTTAGTAAATTTTGTAAGCTTGTATTGTATGTTGCAAGATTTCTGCTATATGCAACAGATTTCCTGTTAATAAAAATTAAAAAAATGTCCATTCAAGTGTACATACACGGTTTTTGAGTGACAACACATTAAAAGCCACTATCACCCAGTTTTGTGAACTACAGTAGTTGCAGGATTTCAATTTGTTTAAACTTGTTTCTGACGTTTTGCAGTAACTGTTTACCTAGCTCCAATCAATGAAAATTAGAGTTTTTTTGTTTCATCACAACCAGGTTCAAGCAGGAATGAACTCTCTATACAACACTCCACCCACCTACAGGTTTGTTAACCAGAGGTCGCTTTTCATTTCCTTTTTAGCCTCTTAAGTCTCCTTTTTCCTCCTCATCCTTAACACCGTTGTTAGCATTGTAATAACTATGAAGAAATTTTTATTGGTTTTTCGAAATATAGTATTTCAATTATAATTAATGATTCAACTACTATTTATTATTTTGCTGGTTCTTGATAAATGCTTGTAGTTAGTGAGCCCTTAGCAAGAAAGTTTTTACATTCGGATTTTTTTTACCAAAGTTATAGTTTTTAAAAACAGCCTTAACTTGTGTACAACAAATTAATACATTGGCCACAAGTAATTGATAAAAATTTAAAACTATTTTGATACACAATTTACTCCATATGAAACCTTGTAAAAGTTATATTTTTTTGCATTCTAATTTTTTTATTGTCATTCTATTTGATATAGCATTTACATCATGGGACTTGTTTTCAAGTGGCTAAGTTCCAAGGGTGGACCAGAAGGTAAGATTGTATCAAATACACCACAATGATTGTGATGTATTTGATATGCAAATCCTTGCCCTTATGGCTGGCCTCTTTTAGGCTACAAACAGTTAATTCCCTGTTTTCAACTGATAAAAATTCTTTGCAAGTTAAAATAGATGATATTCTTGCGATGACAAATAAATTACTATGGATAAGTACTTTTTCAACTAGCACTGCAATGTGAGAATGATTATCCTATGTGAAGAATCTCAGTTCTTTAAAATGAGTCAACCATGCAGAAGTGGTCGATTCTGCAAAATACATTATAACATCATAGGAGTTAAAATTTGAATGCTGCTATAGTTCAATAAGTATTTACAAAAGGAACTGTTGAAATAACAAAATGGTACTTCAAAGTTGATCGAAAGGTAGTTTAGAAAACAAACCTTCAGGTATCTACCTTTCAACTTTGAAGTACCATTTTGATATTTTAATTTATTTGGCATTTTTTATGCAAAGAGAATGTGTATTTGAAATAGCTAATAATAAATGCCTAACACAGCAATTCAATGTCTCTATAACAAACATGGCTGACACTCTATGGTCAGCAGTCTGGCCTCCTGGTAATGTGAACCGCAAGGGGTTGGGTCAGTAGTCCCCTGGTATTGAGAAACTCTGCGCTATGTACACTGAAGAAAGGAATGTTACTATCTTAATAAATGTTTTGTCTATCTTTTTGTAAATTGTAGAGATGGCACAACAAAGAAAGATGAAATCCCAGTTAGTGTACGACCTCTTGGATTCCTCCAATGGTTTCTATAAGTAAGTACAGTACCTAAAATTGTATTTATTTATTTTATTACACCTAGTTACTTGTTTTTAATTTTTAAAATTTTCCCTTTTTTGTCCAAAATGTTGAAAATGGCTTAAACAGAATTTCTTTAGGTGGTTTTAAATATCATGTGTTTTTAAACCAAACTCCTTCAAAATCGTGATATAATTTTGGATTTGACAGGTTTCTGTGAAAAATCTGAAAAGTATTTTACAAGAACTAAAACCTTCCATAATTTATTTTAGAAAAATAACTACAGCTTTAATTTTGGCTAACCAAGCTTGCATAGCAGCTGTTAAGTGAGCCGCCTTGAGACTTGAATGTGAGAGCAAAGAAAAAACCTGGGGAGAGACAATTTCTCTCCTTCCTCTCCCAAGGCCTTTTTTTGCATCCGTGTTTAACATGGCAGACCTCTTGATTAACACTTAGCCTCTCCCCTAAAAACCAGCTGCTACACAGGTTAGGCTTAACCCTGGGTTAAAGAGAACCAGCCTTTGAACAATAAAACCCAGCCCTTGTCAGGATACTAAATTAAAGCCTTAATGGAGTGGAGTGAAATGGACTGTCAGTGTGGCATCAAAGATGGCTGCACAGGAGTTCAACCCTTAGCAAGGCTTGGAATCTAACCTAAGGCCTGAAGCTTGGCAGTTTCTTTTAACATTTATTTAGGGTTTATTTGTACAAGGCAATTCATGTACGTTATGATTGTTTGTTTGCATATGAGTCTTTTTAAAATTCCCCTTTTTCTTATTTCAGTGGCTGTGTGGAAGCAAAGGCTCGCTCCTGTGTGAACATCCCATTCAGGATTGGTAGTAAAGATGGTGATGAAGAGCTAGAGAAAAAATTTCTTGCTGATGCAGCAGCCAAAGGCATGATACAGCTCAAAGGTCACAGGTTAGTACCGCTGGTCACAGCCATGGGTTTATACTACAGGTCACAGTTGATTAAGGTCACAGCCATGTGTCAGTAATACAGATCAAAGGTCACAGGTTAGTAAGGTCACAGCCATGGGTTAGTACTACATATCAAAGGTCACAGGTTAGTACTGCTGGGTCACAGCCATGGGGTTGTACAACAGAGCAAAGGTCACAGGTTAGTAAGGTCACAGCCATGGGTTTGTACTACAGATCAAAGGTCACAGTTTAGTAAGGTCACAGCCAGCCATGGGTTAGTACTACAGATCAAAGGTAACAGTTTAGTAAGGTCACAGCCATGGGTCAGTAATACAGATCAAAGGTCACAGTTTAGTAAAGTCACAGCCATGGGTTTGTACTACAGATCAAAGGTCACAGTTTATTAAGGTCACAGCCATGGGTTAATTGATACTACAGATCAAAGGTCACAGCCATGGGTTAGTAGTACGGATCAAAGGTCACAGCTTAGTACCGCTGGTCTCAGCCATGGTTTTGTACTACAGATCAAAGATCACAGCTTAGTACCGCTGGTCACAGCCAGGGGTTAGTACTACAGATCAAAGGTCAAAGGATAGCACTGCAGGTTATATGCCATGGGTTGATATTACAGATTCCTAGAGTAGTTTCGTAGGTCAAGGGTCATGCATTAGTATTACAGGGCATGGGCTAGTATAAAAGTCATGAGTTGGTGTTATGGCTAAAACCTCGCAGAACAGTGCATGTTCAGTTGAGGGCCTTTCCAAAATATTAATGGCATTTGTAAAGACGATTGAATTTGAAAACTATAGTTTTTGGTGAAGATGGTAAGGAAATACTTGTGTAGTAACATCGAAAATGGTAAAGTTGATTGCGCTGACTGGCAGTAATAATGAAGATGTGATTGAAATTGGATGTATTGAAATGACGAGTCTAGTTTGATGATAGAAATGGCCAGTAGCGACTTTTGATGAGTGTAAACTTGACCAATGTTGTGCCACTTTCGTTGTCTGGTTCATAATGCAGAACCCTGTCCATGTACCTTGTGTATGACAGTTTTGGGAAAACTAAATCACTCTCCGTGTTTCTATAATTCTACGTTTTACATCTTAAAGCAGCATTAAGCAGCAATCGCTTTTAATCGTGTATTTTTATGTTCATGTACCATGCTGCTAAATGGCAACTTTAATAGATTAATGTTCACTTGAATCGAACTTTGTTGTCAACAGGTCGGTGGGTGGAATCCGAGTTTCACTTTACAATGCTGTACAACTCGAGGACACAAAACTACTGGTGGAATTTATGAAAGAATTTATGAAAGCAAACAGCAAGAAATAAGACATAATCTTTGCAGAGGATATCACTAGATGACAGCGAGAATAAGCCTGAACATGTTGATCATTATAACAAGTCTGTACTTGGTAAACAATTTGTGCAGCACTTGGCGTGACTAAAGTGCGTCACTAGCTGTTGGAACAAGTCGAAAGCGTGACTTGTGCGAGCACATTTATAAATTATAAGAATGCGTTACGAGTCAAGCCTTTTATACAGCAGAGCTTGACTCAAGACAGTCGAAGTTTTAAATTCTGGACTTGGTGTGGGAATATTTATTCACTTTGCTTCAATTAAGACCAATCTAAGTGTTAACCGTAATTCAAAATCATAAATTTGAAAGCAATTTTAGCTCTAAGGAGTTTAGAGCAGATGTATAAGACGTCTCCTTTAACAACAGGGAGTTTCAGCATCGCGGACGGCATCGACGACGACAATGGCTTTAAAAAAACCCTCCTTTCTAGTTTGCCTTTTTCGACTATATCAGGCTCGTATGTCCTCTCTTTTGTCCTAGATACACTTTGTGAACAGGAAAAGATCGAAGTTTCTTCCCAAGGATAAAAGGAGATTGAGAAAATTTTCTGTTAGTCCTTACATTATCGTAAGAAATCCAAAATTGAGCTTTCCACGTTGTTATTATTAAAACGCCAGCGTGCGGGTGGCCTGCACGGCGCATTCCAACGTGCCGCTATTGTATTCACTTTTGTTTTCTGTCACTTTCGTCGTCGTTGCCTCCCTTGTTGCTTAAGCTCCCAAACTAAGTCTGCTAATATACAAACATATCGTTTTAATATATATTTTTAATTTTTAAGAGCTGTAACGTAAAGGATGATTTCACTGTAACTGTTCCCGAAAAATCGAATTTATATTATGACATAATATTTTAAATCACCAAGCCAACAAATCCTACGTTAATTGTAAATATGATTCAGGTCAAATGAAAGTAATAAGATTTTTATATGACACTCTTGTTGTAACGCAATTTCGGTCTACACTGCTAATAGAAACAACAGAGGGTAGAATGACAGGACGCGGTGAGTGTATCCGGAGAGGGGGGTAGGTTGGTTCCGTGTGACACCCCCTATATGCCTCGTATTAACTTTAAGAGCCGAGAACGTATGGTGATTTGCCTTGATAACATATTGTAACTTATCTTATTTGCCACATATAGTTATGCATAGGTAATTAAAGTAAAAGGTTGTAGGAAATAATCCTAAATGAAATAAGTGTATAATACCCAAGCAGGTGAACATCGCTTTTCACGTGCTCTGATTGGATCACCAACACGTGAATATACTGTGCTACTCATGGTTCTTTACTCATCCGTGAAAGGAGGAAAGTGAAGTCCTGCGGGAGGATGAAAATATTACGGCAGGAATGGAAGTAGAACAGGGCCGAACCGATTATCTTTAAATTAGGTTAACTCTTAACAAAACCTAATGGCTGTAATTAAGTCGCCTTAAATCGCACTAAGTCGCAGTCATTTAACACTCTATTTTTTCTTAAACCGCCTTAGCTGGCCTTAAATCGCCCTTTTCACCACATTTTCCTTAAACCGCTTTGATTCGTCTTAAATCGCCTAAAGTCGCTCTAAATCGCGGCGGCTTAACGACCCGGAGTAGGCCTGTTATTAACCCTGGCGTCTTTTGAACAACTGGGCCCCGGAATTACAAAGGGTAAAAGCAGGAACAGAAGATAGAGCAACATAAGGTGCTGATGTAAGGGCACGAACAGTGGCAAGAGTTTGATAGGAGTAAGACCCTTTCTTTGAAACAGATCACGAATAGCGGCAGAAGTTTAACGCAAATAGGATCAGGGCTCTCTCCTCCACAGAAGCTCTGATTAAAGAAAAGCTACAGGTGCTCCCAGCAGAGGAAATAAGTGCTCAAACGCTGTTAACACAGTAACTACATAACTTATCAGTCTCTTGGGGTCCCTGTGCGCTCGTAGTTTTTGTTTTATTCGGAGCCTCTGCGGAGGAGAGGGAGTAAGGATGTAATAGAGGTGAGGGGCCGCCGGAAAATCAGTTTGTTATATTGTTATATCAAACGGTTGTTAGGGGCTGACACCCCCTTCCCCCTCCTCCTTACCCCTCTCTTGACGTCTACTCCATATTTTTTTTGTTTAATGAACATAGAGAGTTGTTCACACGGTGTCGCGCGCGAACATATGAAGTTTATCTTCGAGTGGAAAAAAGAGGTTTCACGAGTGAGCGTGGCGAACGAGAGAAATAATTTCTGCATAACTGAATCTCCAGGTTTTCCTTGAAATCTCAAGGGTCCATGGTTCGAGAAGACGCGAAAGTCTAACCGTTTTCAGGTGTTAGAGCAAAGACAGCACCTCCTTCAAACCAAAAGAGTTAAGTTCTAGTCATCACCTGCTAAATCGTTTTCAGCATTCAGCGAGTGACACAAAATATACTCGCGTCACGTGATCCAAAAAAACTGCGTTGGCGCCAACTTGAAGACCAAGCATGTAGGAATTAAGACAAGCGTGCGCAAAATAATAAGAAATATTAGAACAGCAACAGTCTTTCAATCTAATCTTTTTCGTCACAGACACTAAGAGATACTTGAGAGGTCTAGTTTAGAATCGAGTATAGTTCTTAAGACAGAAGTGGGAAGGCGAAATCGACAAAACCCTTGCAGCGCAAACCCGTGCGACGCCAAAGAAAATAACGAGAAGAATATGTACTGTATGTGCTCCAAAACTCAACTCCTTTTCCTTTTCTGTTTAGCTTGTGGAGTGTATAGTAAAAATATAAGTATAGTAAATTACTCAGGGTTTTCAAAAAGTTTCGAAGTAGGCGGCAAAACAGACCAAACCCCGAGGTAGGCGGAGAACGAGCGGCAAAGCCGCGAGCTTCTAGGGGAGTCCGGGGGCATGCTTCCCCCACCTCCCCCGAAAATTTTTTGAAATAGGATCTCTTAGAATGCATTTCCTGTATTCTGGAGTAAGAATCGGGTATTTTTAGAGCTTTATTTTTGCTTTTAACTTTTACTGAAATTCGGTCAAAACATAATTGCTTTGAGTTCTTTTTGAGTTTTTCTCTGGCAACAAATACGTTCATCTAACTGTGTACGTTTACCTTTAATATGGCTAGAAAACTTGTTACCATCGGATTTGTAAAATGTAGCGCAATATTTGTTTTCATGCTATCTGAGTAAGTTCTCGGTAAAAATGCAACTGAACAAAATCATTTTTGTTCCTCCTAACACATTTAAATCAGAGGTGTAGTGAATTTAAAATACAAATCAAGTAGCTGAATAGTTGCAATCTGAATTTCATGAAAGCCTGCGGCATAACATGGAGTATTCTAAGTGACACAGTGCTGTGACCAAAGCACGAAAATGCTGAACTCAGGCCAAGTTTATTTGACTACGTATCTGGAAGTCTGACTAGTCGACCATAACACAATTACAACTAAACTAACTTTGCTAAGTACTATCTATTCTTCAGCTGAAGAATGTTCATTTCAATCCATTTTCAGTTTCACTTTTCTACACTATCAAAAATACTAGATCAGAAATATTCATAATCGTAATCTGAGTCGAGCAAAGTAGCCGGCGAATTTCGCGGCCGCCGGCTATTTTTGAAAACCCTGAGTAAAACACAGACTGCACGTGACTAGTAATCTAAGGAGGTTTGAGAGTATATGGAATTTATTGCTGTAGATATAATTTGTTGTCAAAGTCGTGTGGCTTGTTAGTCAGAAATTTTAAAATAGCTCCATGAAGTTCTTCTTATTTCGTCTTTAGCATCAGAACGTTCGTCGCGTGCAAAACAGACAGCAGACAATTTACTCAAACCAGACTTCCATGCAACCTGAGTTTGCGACACTTAAAAGAAGGTAGTATTTTAAATTTGTTTGTCTTTAAATACACGAAATATGAACTTGTGCCATACACTAACAAACATAAACAGCACCATGCATGCATATATAACCAGAGTACTCCTGATTTACAGTTGATTAACAAAACAAAACCAACTTCCTTGTTGGTGTTTCCGAAAAAGCCTCAAAAGAAAATAAATTCCCAAGCATTCGCAGTTCTCAGAAAAAACTTATTGAAAGACCAATCTTTTGATGGACGGCTGAAACGTGTATCGATTGGTCCGGTTTACCATCGCATTTCGAAAAATTGTTGCATTTTCTAACTTCCTCCGATTGATAACAATTGCTGTTGACATTCTTTTGTTCAAGAAACTTTTAATTTCTTGCTGGAGCCTTTAACACGAAAGTTCCCGCTAAACGTGCCTAGAAATGAACATTCATGACGACTTAAGGGCGCAAAAACCAGAACAGTGACTTAGTACACGGACGGTCTGAAGTTAAAACGAAGGCAGTCGCCGTTAAAGTTTTTTGAAGCCCAAATATTCGTGAAGCTTTAATCGAAACAAAAAGAAAATGAGTCCCGTATTTTGTCAGCTACTTTTATCACTTGGTTTGATCTTGGTTGCTTATCCAATACAAGGCTCTGGTTTGCGAAGCGTGTCTTCACGTAAAAAGATGCCTTTCGCCCTTAACACAGTCAGATTGAAATGTTCCTGCCAGCAAGGTGAGTAAGTTAGTAAATCTTTGGTTTTTAGCCTCTTATTGGGTAAGTCAGTTTGAGGGTTTCACTAAAAATTTGAAAGCTTAAAAGTTTTTGAAAATGTTGCCTCGCGCCCGGAACATTATTTCGGTTGACAGTGTGTGCCCAACAACTATGCACAGATTTACTTATTTGGATCGTTTCATGATTTAATTTGAAGCCCGCGAACCTAGCTTTTAAAATCATATTGAAAATTGTGTTACTACGAAAGCTTTTTTATTTAGAAATGAATTGGTACGTTGTTAATGACCAAGAACTTACCTTTATGAGATATAACCTTCCAGTTGTTTTCTTGTTTCGAGTGAAAACGTGACACAGTATCAATGTAGCAATTGAACCTCAAAAAATGACTAACCGTTTCAGTCCTGGTTGTACTAGCAAGTTCTCCACTAAACTAGAGCCAGTATTAGTAATTCTCAATGGAAAGTGTAGTGTCGCTGAACTGTTTTCAGATCTTTTCATTTAATTTGTTTTTTTTTCTACTTCTCACAACGACAAAATTCAACACACCACTTGCTTGATCTTCAGTTGTTGGAATAATGGCGGAGGATAACTGTTAAAACTGTATATTATGACTATTAGCAGCTACAACTGTTTAAAGACAGGAGTTACCAATTTTTATCATTTTTACCACTTTTTATCAATTTTATTATTTTTTGTAGTAGGTTGTAGGAGGGGGGAGTAGGGGAATTCTAGGATTTTTTTTCTATTATGATATATCTAGTTATTACTTAATAATTCGGATAGCTAGGGGAGAGAGATAAGGAATAAGAGAAATCTTCGAGTTTTTTTTTGGTTCAAAAATTTTTAATCATTTACGCGGCTAGGGTATTGATTGAGAAATTCATTTTACCGAATTATAAAATTTTTACCGTTATTTTTAAGTATTTTAATTTAAGTATTTCATAGTAGTTAGGTGTCCCCAATTAGCTTATCATTTGCACGTGAGCTAGAACGATCGACACGATGATAAAGCTTTTGTTATTATTATTACTGATAATGATAATATTATTATTATTACTGTCAATAACATCATTATCATTAATTATTATTATTATTAATAATAATAGTGTTAATGTTACTAATATTATTATTATTTTTTAATATTGTAACTATTATTATCATTTACTGTTGTTATTATTATTACTATTGTTTTTATTATTATTATTATTATTATTATCATTATTATTATTATTATTGATACTATTATTATCATCATTATTATTATTTTTATTATCGTTGTTCAAACAAAACTAACCGCACCACCTGAAAATTCTTCTAGCGACGACAAAATTTAAAACCCCTTCACTTGCTTGCAAGGAAAACTCAAATTCAAATTCAATTATTTTAAATTCAGATTTGGGAGAACTTTATGTTTCATCTTCAATGGTTCACTCTGTTTCATCAACTTAGATTTTCTCAGTGCCAAGTGTCATGTTTTGTTTGTTTTATTCGAGGAGAAATTAGGTATTGATAACTGAATGGGAGTAGAAAGGTTGTAGAATCTCTAGTCTGGTCTCCATTAAGTAACAGCAATATCTTTTGTTTCTAGTTTTTCCAAAGAGTTGTGCTGACCTCTACATGGATGGGTACAAGAAGAACGGCGTGTACAAGATTGATCCTGATGGCCAGGGTGCATTCTATGTGTTCTGTGATCAGACCAAGGCGGGGGGAGGCTGGACCGTCTTTCAAAAGAGACTGGACGGCTCAGTTGGTTTCAACCGCGTGTGGAAGGAGTACAAGAACGGGTTCGGACACCTCAAAGGCGAGTACTGGCTCGGATTGGACAAGATTCACCGTTTGACTAAGGCCCAGAACAACAAACTACGAATCGACCTGGCAGACTGGAAGGGTGCGACAGTTTATGCTGAATACAGTGATTTCGTTGTCAAAAACGAGAAGGATAAGTACAGAGTCCGCTTTGGTAATTATTCAGGTATGAACAATTTTGCCGTGGCTTCAAAAAATAATAACCAAAGAGTTGAAAATTTATTCAGTGACTGACCAAGCAATATCAAGAATTACCATTGATTCCCAATTTTTGTTTTTTGAGCGAAAGGTTAAAAGATAGACTACTCTCTGAAACAGAAGTGACTTATAAGCTAGATGAAAAACTTTGAGCTGCAACAAATTAATCCGGTTAGCAAATAAACCAATAACATTTTAAGAAAAAGGTTTAGGAAAAGAGAAATGAGGAGAAAAAAAATACGGATATTAAAAACAAAAATAAAAACAATAGTTTTTCTACATTTCACTAGACTACAAAACAGTCCCTTTTTTCGCCGGAGGATCTAAAATCCAAGTCGGAGCCTGGGAAGAGGCGGATGCGGGAGCGAGGGTGTAAAGGGTTGTTTGTGCGTCTATTTCTCTTCCCAGGCTATGATTTGATGAACCCGCTTGGATTTTCGATTTTTCGGCAGAAGTAGGTACTGTTTTGCCCCTGTTTTACGCGGTCTAACGTTTCACTTGCAAGTTCACCTAAAAATTTTGAGACCCTCCGGCTGGAATTTATTGTGAAAAAAATGCACTAAATGCAAAAGTTGACAGCTTCACGAGAAGTTTGTTCTAATTTTGAGTGGGATGTAATTCATCTGTTGCCAAAATACGTTCTTGCATCTTGACTAAGTTATAACTCTGTACCAAATAGAATTCAAAGCTTTTTTGTTCGTGGTCATACTTGCAAGAATACAGAAGGCTCAAGCAATTTGTAATGGTTCCCACAAAGTGGGACTTTCAACCATTTGAAGCGAGCAAACCAATATTTTAAGAACACGAAAGAGACACAAAACACCGATCTCGAGGGAAAATGTTCTTTCAGTGTTTGCTAAAATATTTGAATAAGTTGCTACTTTTCTCATAAAATTAAAAGGATTATTCTGTTACAAATCATTTCGACCCCCATAGACGTTACAAACACTTAGATTATCATAAGTGCATAGATTTTATCTTACCATATTAGGCACTGCCGGCGATTCTTTCTCCCACCACAATGGAATGGCGTTCAGTACTAAAGATCGGGACAACGATTTGTGGAAGTCAACCCATTGTGCTGCTAGTCGCTCCAGCGGTTGGTGGTTCCGAAACTGCCATTATGCTAACCTGAACGGTCGGTATTATCATGGTCCGCATGTGAATTGCTGCAAAGGAATTATCTGGTTCCATTGGAAGGGAGATAATTACTCTCTTAAGAAAACAGAGATGAAACTTCGTCCAACCGACTTCATTCCTATGTAATAACAAACTCGTGTACTGTAGCGATCAGCTGAAGGTGGAAAACCAAAATCGTCTCAATTCATCGGAATCAAAATAAAGCTCAAAAATATTTACTCAGAGTCCCAGTACTGTGATCAGTGTCATAAATAAACTAGCCATTAGCTTCTAACAAAACGTAAAGTGCTGCGACCGGAATTTGTTTGCTAAATTATCTGTTTGTAGTGATTTACTGAGTTTTTCGACGTAGGCGATCAAGGTAGGTCCAATGTTAGACACTTATTTGATTGTTAGTTCTAGGCTGGCGTCGCAAAAGAAGGCCAAGCCCAAAACTCACTTAGGGGTTACATTATTTCTTAACCAGTATTCCTGGCCTTTCTATCT
>JAOBAT010111890.1:0-14435 GCA_026413305.1 Hydrozoanthus tunicans
CTTGCTGGACTCGGTGAATTCTTGCTAGACTCGGTGAATCCGTGTTGGACTCGGTGAATCCTTGCTGGACTCGGTGAATCCTTGCCAGACTCGGTGGATCCGTGCTGGACTCGGTGAATCCGTGCAGGTCTCGGTGAATCCTTACTGGACTCGGTGAATTCTTGCTGGACTCGGTGAATTCTTGGTAGACTTGTAGAATTCTTGCTAGACTCGGTGAATTCTTGCTGGACTCGGTGAATTCTTGCTGGACTCGGTGAATTCTTGCTGGACTCGGTGAATTCTTGCTAGACTCGGTGAATCCGTGTTGGACTCGGTGAATCCTTGCTGGACTCGGTGAATCCTTGCCAGACTCGGTGGATCCGTGCTGGACTCGGTGAATCCGTGCAGGTCTCGGTGAATCCTTACTGGACTCGGTGAATTCTTGCTGGACTCGGTGAATTCTTGGTAGACTTGTAGAATTCTTGCTAGACTCGGTGAATTCTTGCTGGACTCGGTGAATTCTTGCTGGACTCGGTGAATTCTTGCTGGACTCGGTGAATTCTTGCTAGACTCGTAGAATTCTTGCTAGACTCGGAGAATCCGTGCTGGACTCGGTAAATCCTTGCTGGACTCGGTGAATTCTTGCTAGACTCGGTGAATTCTGCTAGACTCGGTGAACTCTTGCTAGATTCGGTGGATCCGTGCTGGACTCGGTGAATCCGTGCTGGACTCGGTGAAACCTTCCTGGACTCGGTGAATTCTTGCTAGACATTTTAGTACGTCTTTAAAGTTTTTGAGATAAAACTGAACATCTGTTCACCTACGGTTCCAACAAGAAGATACCACTGTTAAAAAGCGTATGAATTGCCTTATAATGAAACTCCACACTTCAGCAGGAACTTGGATATATTTTATTTTTTCCTTTTAATCAATTCTCGACAAAAGGGACAGACCATAAGTTTTCCCTTCAAGCCATCATTCAATTTAAGGATACTGCACTTTCCTTTCATCAATTTCAGCCGACCAGAACAGTTTGAAGCTGAAACGTCATTAAAAATGAAATGGCATAGACACTGTTAATATTATCTGTGCTCTACTGAGAAACTGAGAATAGAAAAAAAATTACAAAAACACCATGAGAAAGAAAAACTACCGCCAAGATTGGATATTGGTCAGTGTTCAAGCTAGTTCACAAAACACTGATGTTTCAATTTTCATACGAATAAAGACAAACCATGACAATAACTTTAACTTGAAGCAATTTGAACTAAATGCTTCTATTAGCAAGGGCCTCTTTGATTATAAGTTTTATCTTCTGTACCAAGTTTTATCCTTTGAACCATTTTTCATTCTGTTTAAGTGGTGTCACAGATAAACTGAATAAATGAACGGCAAAAACTAAAAAAATACATTTCAAGGTTTGCAGTGGATTTTTTGGTACCATAACAAGACAAAGAAAATCAACAACTGCACCACAGTTCTGTTTCTGGAATAATACAAATCCATTACGTCTGTGTGACAAAAACTTGCAGGAATTTCACACTGGAAATATCTAGCAGTAGGAAATTTAAAAAAATTCGTCAGGAAAAGAATAGAAGCTGCTAAAGTCTTTCTTTTATGGCTAGCTAGACGAACAAAATAAGTTTCAGAATTAAATCTCTACTGAGTGCTTTCTTTTGAAAGTTCTTTCTCAATGTCTTTAACAATGTCATTGGGAGAAGTCGTGGGTGAATATCGCTTCACTGGCATACCGTCTCTGCTGCAGAGAAACTTTGTAAAATTCCATTTAATGCTGTCCCCAAAAAGGCCCCCTTTTGCTTGTTTCAGAAACTTGTAGAGAGGAATTGCATTCTTGCCATTTACATCAATCTTGCTGAACAAATCAAACTCTGCTCCATGATCTTTGGCAAACTCTTTAATCTCAGAGTCTGAGCCTGGCTCTTGCTTACTAAACTGGTTGCAAGGGAAAGCAAGAATGCGCAGACCTTTCTCAGCATATCTGTATGGTCAGTAAAATCCAGTATTAACTCATTACTTTACATAATACTTTTTTTTTCACTTATGGCTTCTCCTACTGGCTACAGTAGAAATGTCAAATGTTTATACCAATAGATCTGAATTAATGGTCTAGAGATTAGAGTTTGAGATCCCCTTGCCTATAGCTAGTGAACAAAACAGTTACAGATATAAATATGAAGAACAGTTAAAAGTTTAGTTCTTGTCCAAATTGGCATATTTGCCCACCAGGCAAGTGCTTATCCTTGACTTACATAACTTGCTTACTAAATGGGAGACTAAACCATCACTAATCCTAATCTGATCCTTATTCATACCCGAAACTAAGGTGACTGGAACAAGACAGGTAAAATATCTTGCTCAAGAAAAGAACACAGAAGCCTGGTTGGAGCCTTAACTCACCATCCTAGGAAAGTGTGTCAAACACCTACAATTGCACCACCCACATACAACAGACAACAAACTAACTTAATGAATGTATGTTTCTTGTTGCAGTCTTGAGTTCAATTCAGTGGTAAAATTAATTTTGAACCACCAAACTACTCAACCTCTTCTATACTGTCAGATTCTTATCTAGAAATATACAGGCCCAGTTAGCTGGTAAATTGTCCTTGAATTTCTGACACACTGAATTAAAAAAACATACTTCGTCTACTACAAAAATAATTCTATATTGAAAAGGACTAGATCTATAATCATGACGAAAATATCTAGCCAAGAAACCATGAAACTTGATTCTGAGGCAGATCCAGGATTTGACAAAGGGGGGTTCGGATAAACGCCCGCCAAAGGCGGTAGCCCCTAGGAGAGTTAGGGGGTATGCTCCCCTGGAAAATTTTTAATTTTAGGGTCTCTGAAATGTGATTTCCAGTGTTGTCAGAGGCAATTTGAAGTGGTTTAATCGTTTTTACGTTTAGTTTAGGGGGTTCGACCGAACCAACCCTATATCTGCCACGGCAATTCTAAAGCCTTTGTTGGTCCTACTTGTTGAGACAATGTTTAGTTAAATTTAGGCCCCAGGGAGTACAGTATTTTTGGTCAAAGAACTTTCACGGCTTTTTCTGGAGGCAGCTTAAACTCGAGTGGGCTGATACATCCATGGGCAAAAACTGGCTTTTCAAAAAAGGTTGCAAATTTCAAAGAAACTTAATCTATCTCAACTAGTTGCACCAGAGAATTACATGATCCGTAAACCTTTCAGTAACAGCAACTCAAGGCAATTCGGGTTCTCAATAAAATTTTAATTCTCACTCTTTATCTTAATTGTTATATTGTAGTCAGCCACTTTACAACACAGCAGTAGTTGATTTGCTGCCACAACTGACAACAAGAAAACTTTGCAACTATAACTATATTTTTTTTCGGAATCATGAAAAGATTGAATAACTTCCATCAAGGCTGTCAATGTCTCAAAACTGAGTTTTCTTTTAAAACGCAAATGACCAGACAACATGCCCAGCCATCCATGGATCTGCCTGGATGATGCTTAATTCTGACTGCACATTGTACATTGACCAGTCATTACTTCAAGCCCTTATGTGTAATCACTTAACACCCTATGCTAAACTTGAGTTACAAGGAAAGAACCTATTTGCAAGTCAAAAATATAGTTATTGTTCCTTCAAAGCTTTTAAGCCAGGTTGATTAAAGGTTTTAGTTTCTTTATAATTATAATAACTATGCCTTAAGAAACCACAGCACGAACATTAATCATACCACGTTAGAAATTTGAGAATTAGATTGAAAATCAGAATCAGAAACTACACAGAAAAAGACAAATCGGGCAAATGTTACAAAATGCCTGCACGAGGAGTTCACCACAGTTTATAACTGTGCAGTGTGTAACTTTAAGGCCTGCTTCAAACACCGTATTTAACCGTATCGAATTAAATTGATTTTGATCCGGAGCTAATTGAACCGGTGGTTCAAACACCGAATTTATTTCAAACGAATTGAATGTCTACCGTATTATCCGGTAGGTGGAAGCGAATTTAATTCACTACCGAATTTAATTCGGTGCACTGCTTCAAACACCGTATTTTCACCGAATTTAATCCGTGAATTTAATTCGATACGGTTAAAGTACGGTGTTTGAAGCAGGCCTAAGGAGCCCAATGTTATAATTTCAGTACAGTATTAAAATACCTCCACAGTACCACCTTTCAATTAAATTTACCAATGTTCAAATATAACCCCGGGCTTATTTTCCGTATTTTACGGTACTTATAAACATTGAGATTAAGGCTAGGGGCACTTATATCCCGTGCTGGGTGACTTAACAAAAAAGGAACTACTGCCTTCGAATACTGTCTTCGAGATGCTCCCGTCACATACCGAAGTCAGCAAAAATCGCGAGATTATGTAGGATTACTATAATATCTTTTGTTAATTTCTGTATAATCAATGGTTACAGAACTAACGACTTCAACTAACAATTTAACCAGTTAAGAAAGAATATACTGAAACCGTAGGTTTGCCCTGCTAGAAGAGGTCTCTCGTGATGTGAGAATTTAGGGCTGACTCGAAACAAAGTTTTTTAAAAGTCAATGTTGAATTCACGAAACACTTGGTAAACCTTAAGGCACCAAAAACGAAAATAACTGGGATCGGATCTTCAAAATCTTTCAGCAACAAAAGGTTAGACCGGTTTAACATGTACAAGCAAATTATTGAAAAGCATTTTAAAACTGTTTAAGACTAATTAAGTCTTACTTTGAGTGCAGTTCATTCAGCTGAGAATAGTTCTTCTTCGTTAATCCTCACATGGATGCAACGTTGACTATCAGACTAACGAAGCCGCGGTACTTGCTCAGACTTACAGTTTCTCCATCAATGTTGGTAACCTCGAAGTCGAAAATGGTTTGGTTTTTGTTTGCTTCGGCCATTGCTGCAGCAACTGTCACGCGGCTTGTATGAACTCTGCAACAAGAAAGCTTTAAGCTGCTGCTTATCGACTTGTTTCTTAAAACTAGGCAATAAAACTGTCGTTTAAGCATTAATTTTGGGCAGCAGGAAAATAACTTGCACAAAGTCCTCTATGCACACCAAGCGACGCGCTGAGGCTTCTAGCTATAAAATGGTCCCCAGTGCCCTCGCGCATGTTGCATAACGCTGATATTCAATGAGGCTGCAAAAACGCTTCAATTTTCTTCCAAAAATAGAAATCCAAAAGAACTCCGGATAGCAACAGCAGAACTGGTGAAATGATAAGAGCAGACACATTTACATTTCAGTTAAGCTTCAAAGGAGCAAAGCAGTTTTCAAAAGTCAATTTTCTGAAAAAAACTGATTCTGCCTAAGCTGATAACCAGGTTACTTGTCAAAATGAAGCCACTACAAAAAGCGCAAACTGCCGAAGTAGAACCAATGCAAAGGTAGCTTCGTGACGTGTGTACACATGCGTTTTAAGTAATAGCAGCCTAAACACCAACGAAATGACGGCAATTTAGACTTGCTCGGAGCTTGCGCGTGTAACATCTGCGCGTAGGCAGGGGAGGTGCACCCGCTGTCCAAAAAGTTCCGCATAGAATGAAGAAGAGAGGCTTTCTTCCTTGGCTATTCTCCATGTACATGTACATACTTAAGCAGCTAATGTTGACCTTAAATTTGCTTTTATTGATCTAAGAAATGATAGCACTGATAATGATGTTTTTTTAAAACACGAATGAAAAACTGGGTTTGCTCATTAAACCGTTCTTAACGTTTGACTTGCTACCGTAATATTTTGAACAATTCCATGTACCCAATGTACCCCATGTATACTTTTTAAAATCATTTGGTTGTGGGTTCACGAATCAGGCTTTGTGAAGAGCAAGTATTAAGAGTGACCGCGGAGCCATAGAACTGGGTGGGCTTTAGTCCTAGTCTTTAGTCGAAGAGAATTGACAGAAACTGACGATGAAAAATTTGACAAACTTTTGTTCGAGACTGATACATATATACGCATTTCCGGCGATCTCACAGGTTCAAAATTTCTAAATTTCTTGTGGAAGCATGCCCCCGAACCCAAAGAATTCTCGCGCCTTCGGCGCTCGTTAGTTCGTACCGATGAAGCACGAACTTAGCCCCTCGAAATCAGAAAGTGGCAAAGAGAAACTAAGAGCTTCACATTAAAAGAGTAGAATTAAACTATTCCAGTACTGATTACTATTAAAGAAATGAATATGACTTGCCTCTGAATGTAATCTATAATAATTTTCTCTATTTTCACGAGAACATCGTACACCATGTGTACTTTTTAAGGATTGGTGTCACAAGGTCCGCTCAAATTTGAGGTGCATCCCCCCGGCAAAATACCCTAGCTACGCGCTGATCACATCAGTACTTTGCAACCAACTTCAGCTTCACAGTTTACAACGAATATGTGTCCGTACTAAGGGCGTTTTATTTAGTTCAATTCAAGTAAAAAAGATGAGTGAAAAAAAGTTGAACAAATTTCATCTGATACACGTCATATAGCCAAAGCACATTTTCCAAAATAAAGAAATGACAATATTTCGCACGAGTAAAAATGACGTTAACCTGGGTAGCTTAGCAACAGTGACATAACTAAACAAAGACCACAACAACAAAGCAAACAACTCATTTCATAGTTTTATTAATGATTATGTAAAAATACACACACGATTTCAGTACATATTCACATTATAACTGTCGTGTAGAAAAAAATTACAGTATTTACTATATTTGTTCAGTTTATACCAACTGTAGATGGTATCGTTCTTTTATTGCCATCACAACAGAGCTTGTAGCTATCAAATATTTTATTTTCATAAGTAAAAACCGAATGTCGACTTCATCAATCTATTCCAAAGGGTATAATACACTCCTATATACATGACTTTTATTTATACATTATTTATATATATTATAGGCTATTATACAAGATATTTATAATCTGCTATCGATTTTTTCTTTAAACCTTTTCAGCTCCTGAAGTGGATCGTTCTTCTCTCGTACGTCAGCCGTCTTCTCATTGGTTGGGGTTTCACTTCGCGATGCTACAGCTGCTGGTGAACTCCCGGAAATGACGTCACTGCCGGTGGAGCCATCATTCCCGCTAGCAAACAATCGAGCAGCGGCGGAAGCCGGCTTCAACGACGCTATTCTCACTTCGTTGTATTTCGTTTGTACCTAGACAAGAGGCAAAAAGATTTGAAAAAAAGGGGTGTTCAACTCACGAAAAAATCAGAATCAGATTTACTCACATTTCACTGTTAAAAAATTGTAAAACTAATTTTTCACGTTTACATATTACAAAATGATCACAAAATTATTAAAATATTACTATACCTAGCTCTAAATAAAGTGAGAATAGAACAATTTCTAATAATAAGTATAGTAGGACATTTTGTAAATGTCTAGTGTCGAAAGGTTTTTTAGTTAGGCACTAGCCATGCCTTGTAATAAGTTCGTGTAGACGTTAAGACGGGTATCGGGTATCAGAAGTAAATGTTTCGGACGGTTGAAGAAGCTTTACTCGTACGCTTACCTCACTCAACAGCTTTTTCACTTCCGGAAACTCTTTTCGAAGTCTTGGATTCGTATTATACTCTTTGAGAACGTTTTCTAAACATACAAAAACAAAAAATTTAATCGCAGTTATCTCGGGGAGAGGTTAAATCATAAAATTTGGTCTTACAGAAGAGTGTAGTCCAGCAAGCAGATGGCGTGGTCGGTCGGGTAGTGCTAGAAGTTACTTGAGTTAATGCAAAAGTCATCTACAGAATCACGAGTAAAAGATTGAGCAAGTTAATTGTTTTGCTTTTGCCGCGAAGACTCAAACCTTAATAGCAATTCAAAACGGGGCAGTGTCCTTTATGTTTGAGTCTGTGCCTGTATTTTTGTTTCTGAGTCACGTTTACTTATGGTTGAAAGTTAGCAATTATTTCAAGAACTGGTGTTGGTAGTTCGAGTCCCCCAGTAATTGTCTGTTTACGTGTCGTGTCTGTGTTGTATTTCTGCTTGCGTCTATCAGTCATGGTTATGAATTAGCAGGTTAATGCTGATCACGATCAAGGTTGTGTGTATTTAGTATGTACTAGTGAGCGAGCAAGACACCGGAGAAGCCCGCAGTCAAAATACTTGAAATCCTTACCAAGATTTGACTCAACAGTCTTTGAACTGATTCTCATTCTGTCTAAGATGTCTCCCAGTTCCTCCACTTTACTTTGCCGAGACTTTGGAACACTTGAAATGGTGTTGCTCTGAAGGGAATATAAAAAGACCCAAGTGTAAGAAGGCGGAAAACAAGGACCTTATGCATGCACGTACTCAAAAAAGCGGGATTATCATGTTTTTTTGACATTCCTATAGCTACTGCTTAAGGTCATTCCCCTGAAAAAAATTCACACATAGTTTTTTTTTCAAACTTTGTTAGTTTGTTCCTTTGTATGTATTGACTCCAAATATGGAATAAAAAGTGGGGGTCACCAACTTCGTTTTGGATTTACAGTGTCAAAATATGATTATTTTATGCCAGTTTAGTCAAAAAATACCGTTATCGCCTTTCTTTGTCCGGCCGCCAATATCAAACTATTACTGGTCAGTACACTAGGGGGACTTATATCCTTATCACTTTCTTTTAACTTTCATTCAGTTAAGCTACACATTTAAGGAGTTTTGTCAACTAATGTCATTAATCAACATGATTATTCAGCGTTAAAATTACCTCATTCCTAGTTGAATATAGCTAAAAATTGCCCACCAGAAGGATTTCAATGATCCAAATTCTGTACTTTCTATCGATAGTTATTGTTTAAATTTTTTCACCAGTTGTGAAAAGTTATTTTGCTACAAAATTGAAAAAGAAAAAGGGGGTTCCCCAATTTCAGTTGTTAGATATTCAGCAAATTAGCATCAAAACGATTTTTTCTGTGAGGGGCCTGGGGCGAATGTGGTTAAGTACGCCTCGATTTGTGTCCAAATGAATGAAATCGATTCTGGTCAGCGAATACATGAATCGTTAGGCAAAATTGAGCCATTAGTGTGAAATTTCTGTACAACTATAGATATTGTGAAAATGCGCAGAAGAGCTGCGCAATGCAAAACAGAGGAATGACCTTAACAGTGAAAAGGCACAGCATTCGTGGATAGCAAAGTTGGCAATCTTATGTACCTTGATGACTTATCTTCATTAAGTAAAATTTTTCAGGTAATTATAGAGTTTCTGCTGCTCTCTTTGGTGGAGCCTGACGTATTAGGCCGACTACAATCATCTCGCGCGTAGTTTAGATGAAAAGACGTTAAGACAAAAGTCCTTTTTTCGAACGTCCTAATACTACTAATACGTAGTTACGCGCGCGCCTTTATTTACTGCTTATAGCACGGGGGAACTTAGCTTTTTCCAGGGAAAATGTCAATTTTCAATTGGTAATTTTTAAACCGAGAGATATTTTTATGGTGGAAAATTTTTATGCTTTGGTGTTTTTGAGGGTATTTTGGACGGTCATCCCTACCCTTTTAATCCCGGAGTGCCCGGCCCATCCGGGATATAATGTCAGTGTTACAATACACAGTGAAAAGCATTTGTTAGCTCATTGTTGTATCTGAAAGATTTATAGAGACTACAGTAAACATCAGTGGACGTATAACCTTTCAGGGCTATACCTAACCTAACTAGCTTCAAATGGCTCCCTCCCGCTGACTCAGCGATATCAGTGGAACCGTCAACTATCAGTCCTACCTTAGCTTTTGATTTCCTTCGATCTTTGTAAGTACTGGTAGACTCAGAGAATATCAGTGGGTGAGACAAGGCATAATGTAGAGCCCGAACACTTCCTTGGATGTCTTTGGGAATTACAATGGTGGGATCCATTTCATTCACATCGAGCAGTTCTTCAAACCCTTTGTATCTCTGCTCAGCACTAAAAGGACGATCAATTCCTTCCTCACCGGGGTGGTAAGGGATTTGTGCAGCTGCTTCAACACTGTCTACTTCATCAATCTGAAGTTACAAATGTTAACAATAAACCGTTTATGAATGAGCGCCTTTTTTTGAACACACCTGCCTTTGCTATTCATTTGGCTATGGACATTTAAAATGGTAAAAAATAAAAAAAAGCTCAAAAAAAATTTCACTATGGTACTTTAAACATGGATGTCATATCTATTAGTTTTACAACAAACTCCTTAAAGATCATATGACACGAGGCCAGTTTTCCAATTTTCAAAAAAAGTACTAAAAAACATCGGTTTACCAATATTTTAGAGGCAAGATGCACGTGACCTGTTACGTCATGGTGTTGTTTTTCGGAGGGGACACTTTTAGCGGGAAAAATTCAAAAATAATTATTCTACGCGCCGTATCTTGGCGTACTTTCATCGTATGTTTCTCAAACTTGCAAACCAATGTTTTTTAAAGTAAACTTTATGAAAATTCCAAAACTAATCTCGTGCCATATGCTTTTAACTGTTATCAGGCTTTAATCGTTATAGAATACCTTACATTTGAGATATAATCTCAAAACCATTGGGCATATTATCTTACATCCTCTCAAAACCAAAAGTTTATTTGACTATTTCTCTATTGATTAACCAATTTTAATAATTAGCCAGTTAAATATTACCTGAGTCATAAAAAAGGCTTCATCGGAGTTATTGGCTCTGTCAGCTTGATTCTGTACTCCCCTGATACCAGTTCCCACACTCTCGTTGCTTGTCACGTGACCTCTGCTCCTCACATGATGCTCAACAGACTTAGATTTGGGCTCAGCAGAATCTGCAGGTGAACTCTGTGCTCGAGCAGGCAAAGGAGATTGAGGGTGTCCTTGGGTTCTACCAGGTGCAGTTGACACCCCCCTGGGAGTGGTCAGATCTCGGCAACGATATAGTTCCGCAGACACAGTGCCTATGGGCGGTAGAGGCTGTGGGTTGGGACCAACATATGCTATCTTCTCTTGCTCAGGCCCTGCTAACATCAGTAAATCACGTTTTCTTGGTTTAGGCGGCATTGTATCATCAATCTAAAAGCAGAATGTACAAGGCAAATCAAGATCTGAAAACTTAACTTTTAATGCATTGAGTGACTTAGACCAAAGTTTAATCAAAGCAAAACCACAGAAACTAACCCAGGAATGGAAAAGATAGCAAGTTTTATCTTTTTATGTCTACCTTTCGTTGGTTATTGATTAAATCAACTTGAGGCTTTGGTCTTTCTTCTACTTTTTTTCTGTTTAAAAAGAAGACGTTAAAATTAAGTAAGGACAACGCACACTTCAGACTACTATATTTAACAAAAATAAAAAATGCAAGGGTACTCAAGAGACTCCCAAAACAAGCCTTGTAAGAGTACCTGAGTCTTGCTGCTTTGCCACCAGTCGGTAAACATTGCCACAAATGTCATAAATAAATTTATTTACTTATATCCCACTTGTAAAAAATTCCAACCACAAGCAAAACAACATACAGTGTATCATGCTCGGTGTTAAAACCAATTTGTATATAAACTGAACATAATCTTGTCAGCTAAAAATGACTTTCTTGTGTATTCTGAGTACCCTCAAAATAGGCCAACCCCAGTTTCAAATATTGAACCTGTCATGAGGGAGGATAGTTCAGTAAAAAGACTTCAAGAAAACAGCAGCGCTATAAAAACATGTTCAGCATTTTTCATGACTCACTCTGGGGTCATTCCACTCAGCTGGTTAAAACAATCACTAAAAATACTTAACCCCTAAGTTTTTCTGGAAAGCCTTTTCTCTCTAGTCCAATGAATATGAGAAAAGTCGAAACCTTTGTTTGATTGACAGTCTTTCACGTCAGCTCAAAGTCAAACCTTTTGTTCAAATTAAAACTCTTGTTATCTCAGCTTACGTAAAAAGTTTTTAAAATTGCATATTAACAAAATGTTTCAGTTACCTGAATATTCTCACGCCGTTTATCCTCCCCAGTCGATACATCAACACAGGGGGGTCACCTTTAAATGCTGTTATGAGGGGGTTTCCCCAGATTACAAGTTCCCTGAGTGCTGGCCATGCGACCAAAGCTAACAAACCTTCTTCTTCCAAAATCAAGTTGTTAGCAAGGTTAAGATGTAGCAGTTGGTGGAAGGGCTGTGGCGGGTTGTACCGCTCACCTGCGGAAGGAAAATAACAATTCAGTATTTTACTGGTTTCCATTCCGCTATTTGTTTTAAAAAGGTGACCGTAAAGAAACCATGAACTGCAAGTCTTACAGTTGTTAGGTTACTTAGAGCTGCACTTCACTAGTTTTATTCGCTGAATTGAGAAAACTTTGGAAAAGAAAATAATGATGAATGACAAACTAAAAAAGGATTTCAATAGAAATATGAAGGGCCTTCAGGGTCTTTTACCCACATCAGTTGAAAAGTCATGGTTAGCATGCATGCTGGCAAAACAGGTCATACAAAAATGTTACATTGATTTAAACAAACAGTAGCAGATTCTTGCAATTCATTTTCCCCCATAAACTCCTGAACTCAGAAAACACAAAGTCTACAATTAAGCTCTGCTTTTCAAAATAGTTGAGGAAAAGTCTAACATTTTTTACTTTCCTCAATCTACACCACGCCCCTAAAGATTTTTGCTTAGTTAACTGCTGTTGGAAAAAAGAGCAAATAGGCTCTTCGCAGCTTAGGGGTCGCATGACCATGTTTACCTCAAGTTAAGCAACAGTGACAAATGGTATCCAGAAATGGAAAGAGCAGGTTGACAAGAGTAAATGGCAAAGTTTCAGCTATTTACCTCAAATATGCAGGTAAGAAATGGAATACAACAGAAAATAGGATTTTTTCTAATTTGTACGACTAGGGAGCAAGCCTTGCTCTCCAGTGCTATTTTCACATATATTTACTTCGTAAAAATTTGGACTTCATGTTGCTGTTAATATTGTATGCCTTCTACAACTAATGTTGACCATGCTCTTTCCATTTCTTAACATCATTTTGTCATAGCTGATTATTACCTCAGTTTCATTTTTAAGCAACACTCACTATTAAGATGCAATGATTACACTTTGTCAAGTTTATTTTTGGGAAACACACAATTTTTTTCCAAAAAAATCTGTTTTAAGACATTATCCCCAACTCAACCTGGCTTTGCAATTAAGATTTAGAAATTATGTGGAAAAAAAGTCATACTTACCACCCAAATATATAGAGTAGTTCCCCCCCCTCAATGAGCAACTGTAACATACAAACTGAGGGAGTATCCCCCCTGATCCCACTCTGGCTGGCTTTCAACAGCTTACCTAACAAGGATGGATCCTCAGTGAGGTTAGCAGAGAGTGCTGTCAGTCTTGCTACAGCCTGTTGCATGTCCTCTGGTTTGTCCAACTCATCACTCTCATCTCCTGGAATTTTCTGATTCAATATTTTGTCAACTTCATCCATGACTTCAGTTTCCTTGGCCTTATCCTCTTGAACTACTGCTTCAAGTTCTACCATACTAGCCTCATTGCCCTCTGAAGGTTTGCTTATCTTGTCCTTACTTGAGACCCCCTTGGCAATATCTACTAGATTATCATCTTGCCGTAGTCGAGCACCAAGCAGACGCAAATGTGGAACAGACGATATCTCGTTGTTTGAAAGGTTCAAATATTTCAACCTGTTTCAAGAACATAGTTTTTTTCAGTTAGATACACGATGTTTGAACAAGTTTATAATTATATAAAATCAACAAAGTTGGGCTATAATTACATAATTCCATGCATGTCTGCAGTGATCTTTTTTTCAACTCATGGCAACTCAGTGGCAGTGGGCCTTTAAACTAATATTAAATTAGTATATGGGGATCTAACTGCCTAAAGTAACAATTTAAAATTTTTCAGGTTTCTGCTGACTTCAATGCCGGGTTCTCAGTAGAAGCCGGCAACCGGTGGAATTCCACCGGCTGTTCGGACGAAGGTAGCCACCTGTAGTGGCTGAAAAATTTCTCTTTGACTTAAAAAAATGTGCACGTAAAAAAAAATATCAAAAATATAGCCGCCTGTTGATACATTTCGGCTGCCTATTGAAATTTCTAATGAGAACCCTGCAATGTGTTGGCAATGGTAGCAGTGCATCTTACCTTTTCAATCCAGCTAAACTTGCAAAAGTTGAGAGATCTGTCAGTTCATTGTGATCTAGGTAAAGATTTTGTAGAGCAGGAAACCTTGTTCTTTTTTCTTCTGACCTCACAGTTCCAGACCTTCATTGAACACAGAGAGCAACTTAGTAAAATATATAATTGTAAGTGCATGCCCTCCAGGAAAGTTCTGTTCCACCCTTGTAGTTTGCGAACTACTGAATACTGTACGTAACTGCTGTAATAGGCCCCCAACCCCAACTAACCCCTCTCTAATATCCCCTCTCCAAATATAAAGATAACATTTGGAGCTAAAACAGGCTTTCAAGCACACCCAGGTGAAAAAGTAGGAGAAAAGTGGGACCAAAATTCTTTTAAAAGTAGGACAAAAGAAGGATTTCGAGGGGAAAAGTAGGA